>CAMOHE010051272.1:37824-114833 GCA_946598075.1 Artocarpus hirsutus
GGGACGCTTCCTCACTAAGGCTCAAATCCATGAAGCTAATATTGATGCCGAGTCACAGATGACTATGGTCTTTGAAACTCGTTTAGAGATTCATATAACTTAAGCAATAGACAAGATGTGACCTCAAATGAGTTGATGAAGCAGTTATAGGGTTTGAAAATTTGATCAGGGAAGCTCTATATGGTGGTGAGGTCAACTTTGCTACTGCATCTAGTTCCTATTCCAATTCTGGGAATAGAAGAAAGCAAAATGTTAAGAACAGGAAGTCTTTTATTTTAGCAAAAGGCAAGGATAGATTAAAAAAAAAGAGAAGCTTGAAGAAACTAAAGTGTTTCTTCTGCAGAAAGGTTTGGGCATATTAAGAAGAATTGCAAGGGCTTCCAATCTAGAGGAAGTAAGTGCGAACGTCTGGTTATTTTGACTTGCTTTGTTGACGAATCACATGACAGTTAATAGATTCTAGAGTGTCTAATAATGTTTGTGTTTCTTTGCAAAAGTTCAAGGAAACATAGAACTTTGGAGTTGAAGCAGAGAAACAATTAGGTAAACCCATAAAAGCACTTCGATCTAATCGAGGTAGAGAATACATCTCCAATAAGTTCTTAGGAAACTTATTAGAGAATGAGATTTTTATCTCATTTGACTACTTTGGACACTCTTCAACAGAATAGAGGGGCAAAGAGAAAAAATAAAACTTTGTTTGACATGGTTAGGTCCATGATGAGTTATTTGACATTACCTTTATCCTTTTAGGGATATGCAGTACAAACTGCATGTTATCTTTTGAATAATATGCCTTCAAAATTGACTTCTAAGACTCTTCACGTGTTGTGGATGGGTAAAAAGACATCCTTAAACCATATTTGCATATGGGGATGTCCTGCTTATGTCTTGGACAAGTAAGCGAATAAGTTGAAAGCATGTTCGAAAGTGTGTGTGTTTGTAGGATATTCAAAAGGGACTAAAGGATGGTTATTTTTGTAACCTAAATGAAAATAAAGTCGCAGTTTCAATGAATGCAACTTTCCTTGAGGAAAGTTACATGAATGAATTTAAACCTCATTGTAGAGGGGTATTTGAGGAGTTGGCGAGTGATTTGATCACTCTAGGGGTTTCGGTTGAAACCAATCCGATCAATGTTGAAAAACTGACCAAACAACAACCTAGGGGATTTTGGTATAGTGAGAGGATCAAGCGTCAACTCAAGAGGTATATGTTCAATGATGAAGCTTCCTTAGCTGAATCAATTGAACATGATAGGGATCCTTACACTTACAAAGTGGCTGTAGAGGATGTAGGTTTAAAGCTCTAATAGAAGCTATAAATACTAAGATAAAGTCTATGAAGACTAATCAAGTATGGGAGCTTGTGGAACTTCTTGATGGGGTAAAACCCATGGGGTGCAAATGGGTCTACAAAAGGAAGAGAGGTGCAGATAGAAAAGTCAAACCTATAAGGCTAAACTGGTATCAAAGGGATACATGCAAAAAGAAGGAATAGATTACGAGAAAACCTTTTCAACTGTAGCCATACATAAGTCCATCCGTACTCTTTTGTCCATTACTGTCGCTCTCAATTATGAGATTTGCCAAATGGATGTCAAGACGACCTTTCTAAATTGCTATCTTGATGAGACCATATATGGTATAGCCAGATAGGTTCAAAGCTATAGGTCAAGAGAATAAGGTATGTAAGCTATTAAAGTCTATTTGTGGACTTAAGCAAGCTTCTTGTTCTTGGAACATAAAATTTGATCAAGTGATCAAAACTTATGAGTTCGAATAAAGCATGGACAAACCATGTGTTTATAAACATATTAAGGATAGGAAAGTGGTTTTTCTACTACTCTATGTAGATGACATTCTACTTGTTGGCAATGACATTGAGGCATCGTCATCGGTCAAATAATGGTTGACAAAGCAGTCTGACATGAAGGACTTGGGTGAAGCTAATTATGTTTTGGGTATCTAAATCTTTTGAGTTAAGAAGAACAAAATGATAGCCTTATCCTAAACTACCTACATAGATAAGATTCTTGAAAAGTGTGCAATATAGAATTCTAAGAAAAGTGGCCAACCATCTAAGGCTATAGTTACTTTTTCTAAAAAAGGCTCTTTTATGTTTGATGAAGAAAGAGAATACATGAAGAAGGTGCTTTATGCTTTGGTAGTAGGTAGTTTCATGTGTGCTATGCTTTCATATGACCGAACATATGGTATGCAGTCAAGTTTAGGCGGATCTAGGGCCAAGCCATTCGGCTGCGGTCAAGCATATTTTCAAATACTTGAGAAGGACTAGAGGTTATATGTTACTGTATTCTGGTGAAGATCTAACATCTCTTCAATATATTGATTCAGATTTCTAATCCTGTTTGGATTCAAAAAGATAGACTTTACATTCTATGTTTACTGTAGGAGGAGGCACCATTGTTTGGAGAAGTGTCAAGCAAGATTGCACTTTGGATTCAACGATAGAGGTCAAGTATGTTGCAGCTAGTGAAGCTTCAAAAGAAGTCGTATGGCTCTACAAGTTCCTTAAGGATCTTAAGGTAGTTCCTAGCATGGATAAGCCGATATCGCTGTATTGTGATAATACTATAGCGATAGCTAACGCTAAAGAATCAAGATTTCACAAGAGAGTAAACGTATACATCGGGAGTAACTTGTGATAAAGGACATCACGGTAAGTGGAAGTATAGCAATATGTAAGGTCACATCTAAGGTGATTATAGTCTATCGAGGCTATGGTGATACGTAACATATCACATTTACTCCCTTATGGAAAGTAGGAAATTGTTAGACTAGGTACCCTAAGGATTAAATAATAATAAGTTTTTGAAGACATTTAATCAATAAAGAGTTTATTTATTTTCATATATCAAATATTGTCCTCTCTATATTCATTTATGTTGAATATATAATAAACAAATAAAAGTCTGAGGCTATCAATCTAAACCTTTAAGATCGTGCTTATGATAGGCAGATTATACGGAAGACATGAATCTAAAAGGTGATAGTCTAAATGATAAGGTTCGCGATCGTGGGATAAAGTTGGGTACTTTATTCATGTTTAGATTGTTACGTTATCTACATCCCTAACTAGAGATAACTTGTCTTGGTCATTGGAGTGGGACTCTGCAAATAGAAACATTGATGCTTTGTCATAAGTGATGATATATTGGATCAGAACAAAAAGTTAAATTGATTTGATTAATAACTCCATTTGTTTAAATCAATTCATTTTAGACAATCATATGTGTTGTATCTTAATCTTGAAATGAAATAATAAGTCTATATTCTTAACTTGTGTCTTTTGATGTACCAAAGGATGATATCTTGAATTAGATAAAGGTACGTAGACCAGTTAGAGACATGACTTTTGATTGACGTAGACTCATTATTCATAAATATAACATCCATAGCTCTTTTGTAGAGTTAATGATATTCTCTTATAGGCATTATCCTGCAATTGAAAAACTAGAGCACTCAACCATTCAGATACATAGGTGTAACCAATGATGTACTATTTAGGGATAGGAAGTTTTCTAATGGTGAGATAATAGAACATAAGATAAAATTAATTAGGGAAGTAAAAAGGAATTTATCTTCAAGCTGATTATGAATATCCTATGGGGATGTCACACATTATGATATGTCGTAGACAATTAGTTTTATATAGTTCGAAAGTGTAGCTCTAAGGTTTTAGTGGAGTGGCATTGGAGTTGATAATTATAGTTTGAGAAAAACTAGTTGATTAAGGCTCTTCTGAGGCGTTCTTCTCTAATTGCAGTTTCTATATGTTTTAGTTTACTAAAGAGATATGTAAGAGCTTTTATTAATTTATGTACTAAACAAGTCAAAATTGTTATTTAGAAAAGAATTTGATTTAAAAATTTTTAAAATTCTATTACGCATAGTTTTCCAACAGTTGGCTTATCCAACACTTGAGCATGCTCGTATCCAAGGTAAAAAGGCTAAAAACTCAACTTTAGGAGCGCACATCTCAATTCCAAGATTGAGACAAGTGCTTGGAAGAAATGACAATGAGAACAGATATTTCATGAGCCATATCACTTCTCATAATGCCTAACTCGCAGTATACTCTTACTACTACTATCCCTACATAGGGTGCTCAATAGGCATGTTAGGAGGGTGGCGATACCAAACCCCATGAACATTAAGACAACGGGCTGCATTCAGCCTGATAAACTGAATGTAGCCTGTTATAACTCTAGAAAAGAGAGCCTCAATGACTGGAGCGAGCATAGAGAGGCAGTCGTCTCCAAGACGAACGAACGAAACTTGCGAGGACTAGGCAACACTTCAACTGAGCAAGTGATCAAAAGTGACAAAAGCATCAAGCAAAATGACCACTCTTGATGAAATCTCTAAAAGGATTATAGAGATGTTATTCACCAAACAAATCACCATGAGAGTCCTACCCAAGTATGAGAACATATTACAAGACCAACTAAAGACCAACTACTATAGTACAAGAACATTATGAATGCTACAAGCATTCCAGACAACATATTGCATGAGATGATGTGTAAACTGTTTTCACAAAGCCTAAAAGGAGCACTATTATGGTTCAATAATTTGTGACTTGAGTCCATCAACAACTTTGAAGTATTGGCAGATCTCTTTGTCAAAAGCTACTCAGTTCACATTTAGACAAGTAAGATGATTGGACTTTCATTAAGAGATTTAGCAAAGCAACGTTAAAAATTTGAAATATAGAGGATGGGACATCAAGAGAAGCTCTAAAGAAAGGATTGCTACATAAGTGCATGTTCAAAGATAGCATTTCCAAAAATAATCCTAGAGGCACTCATTGAGTAAAAGGATTTGTTGATTTGAAGGAAGGATATGAGCGAGTGGAACGAGAACTTGCTAGGATTAGAGTAAATAATAGAAGAATTGAACAACCATAGATAAGAATCTGGCTAAGTCGAGGGGATCGGACATGAACCCTACAACAAGTTGAGCAAAGAAAAGACAATAGAATACTCGCTTACAATGATAGGCGATCCCTCTCTTCGCCTTGTTACACATTGAATATTAGCCCCACTGAGCTGATTGTGTACTTAAAAGGCAAAAATTACTTCGATTGGGTAGGAAAATTGCACCTAACAAGTCGAGGGACAAGTCCAAGTATTGCAATTTTCATTGGGATATCAACCATCTAACCATCCACTATAAAGCACTAAGGATAGAGATTATAGAGTTATTGAAGAATGGATATCTAAGACAGTACCTCCTTGAGAGGGACAATACCTCCTCAACAGGGATAGCCTAACATAGAGACTTGATCATGATCAAAGCGATGAAAGGAATGCCGAAGCACCAAAAAAAAACTCCATCATCTTCTTCGATCTTCAATAAAAACATTACCAACAAGATCAAAGGCCACTAGAGGAGAGCAACAAGCCCACAATAAGCTCAATGTATGATGACAAGCTTGATGACCACTTAATTACATTCCACAACATTGAGGTTGTAAGTTGGGATTGACTAGATCATGACACTTTAGTCATCATTTTAAACATCACAAATTGCAAAATAGTAGAATCTTCATCGAAAATGGGAGCTTTGTGGATATACTTCTTCTATCGATATTGAAGGAAATCAAGATTGACATCCAAGATGTTGAAAAGACAAGTATAACTGTAGTCGGCTCTAACAAAGAAGTAACGCTAGCCTTTGGGGGGATCAAGCTTTTCATTTTTTATCAGATGTCAAAACAAGATGACAAAGTTCCTCATCATGGATTGCCCATTAGGGTATAACATCATTTTAGGGAGGCCATGAATCAATGCGATGAAGGCTGTGTCCTTGACCCACCATCATAGGATATGATTCCATACTAAGAAAGGCATCCAGGAGATTAGAGGAAGTCAAGAGTCTACTCGTGGCTACTACCTGATGACTATAAAGTAAAAGAGTAAGGCATTATTATAGCAACTATAAACAAGTGCATCCAATCGATAAGAGAAGGGGGAGCTCACATAGAGCAGCTAGATGAAGTCCAAGTTGAGCCTATTAACAAGAGAATAACTATGAGTATAGCCTCACATTTGGAGCCAAATATCCAAGATGTGGTCATTAATTTGCTAAAGGCAAATAGAGACTGTTTTGCTTGGTCACATGCCGACATGTTGGGGATCGACTTAAGTGTCATCACCTATGAGTTGAACGTTGACCATTCCTATAGACTAGTAAAGTAAAAGTGGAGAAAGCTAGGGAGCATAACCAGATTATGAACGAAGAAGTTAGGTGACTGTTAGAGGATTGCTTTATCTGACTAGTGTATTACCTAGATTGGCTCAAAAACATCGTCGTTGTCAAGAAAAAGAATGACAAGTAGAGGTATGCATTGACTTCATTGATCTCAACAAAGCTTGTCCTAAGGATAGCTTCCTACTGCCACACATTGATAGATTGGTTGACACAACTATAGGCCATCAGCTTCTGAGTTTCTTATGTAATCACTAAGAAAATCCTAGAATTAAATAATATAATTTACATATTTTAGTTAAGGATTTTCTTAGAAAATATCATGTTTGAATTTTGTGGTTGAAGATTTTATGGAATTAAGATATATATTCCAAAAATTCTATAGTAAATATTAAAGTTAAATTTATTATCTTTTTGTGATCGAATAGTTCAATTGATAAATTTTATCATAATTTAAGGAGGAAAAAATTTTCGTCCATAAATAACTTAGGAATTTAATTCACAGAAATTTGCAAGTGCTTTATGGTGTTCACAATGTATAGAGAAACACTTAATGCATCGTAAGCCCTTAATTGCCTATTATTGAAAAATTAGAGTTGCACAAATATCATTTCGATTAAAAAATGCTATTTGAGCCCGAGAATTGACACAAATTTTTAGGAATAAAGTTAACACATATATATAATGCTTAGATTTTTCTTTAGCCATAAAAATTTCATTTGCTAATTACAATAAATCATAATATTAATACTACAAAATCTACTGGTAAAGCCTAGGCAATGAGCAGTCCTAATTAAAAATTATGTATTAAATTATATATATTATAAAATAATTTATAAAAATTACTACAAATAAGAGATACATAAAATCATAACATACAAAAATTTAGCTTCAAATAAATTTAGAATAATTCAAAATGAATGTTTGAATTCAGAGTTAACATTAACACCACAAGTGCTAAACAACGAACATGTTTCATTCAAACATTTTTATAAAATCAAATATGTATGATATGTTTATGAAATTTTTATGTGACATGATTAACATGAAATATAAGTTAGAAAAATAATAAATCATACAAAATACATTTAAAAGTATGTTTTTTATCTCATGAAATACATAGATCCTATTAGGCAGACATTTATAACCATTGAGTACTTGGCAATTAACGAATTAATAAAGATATAAAGTTAAAATTTATAGACATTTAGTTAACATATAAATAATGATTTATAATTTTTATAGAATCAAAAGATACTTTGTGCCCCATAAAACAAACTCTATAAGATATAAATAAAAATCTGCCAGATAATAAAATTTTGTGTATAGTGTTTGATTAAAAGCTTATAATCTTAAGAACATTCTAAAAGAAAATTTATAAAAAATCCCAAACATTCGTAACATAGTTTTTTCAGGCTGCGATTTGAACATTACATTATCTATAGCATTATTTATTGGCCTTTTCATAATTTCCCATAAAAAATGAACAAACGCGCATGAGACGAATTTACTTGTGGCTATTGGAATAAAATATGAAAAATACAACGGAAGGAATGGATTGTTGACAAACAAAAATTTCCTAAAACTTTGTTCATTGGGAATAGATATATAATTTTAATTAATAATAGAAAGTATTGATAATTTTACTAACCTTTTTGAAGGCTACCAATAACCTAGCTTTCTTCTTTGACATCATGATCTTCCAAGCCAAGCCTCCACACCAATGAAAATACGAGTGAGTGTAAAATTGCAAGAATGAATTAACCTCACACTTTTTTGAATCTGTTATGTACTCAACACATGAGATAACAAACTTTTTTTTATAGAGAAGAACTCTCAGTTTTTTCTCTCTAAGTATTCTACAAAGTTACGTGAATGATAGATCTGTAGAGATAACTATTATCTCTACTTTTTTATATTTAAACAATTAGTTATTTTTTAATTAATTTCAAATTTAAAATAACCACCATATCAAATATATGGGGAAGGGATATACTCTACATTTCTTATCCTTTTTTTTATTATTAGAATTTGAAACACGATTTTTATTAATATAAATATATATGTTTGTGTAAGTTTACAGAAACGTAAATGTTTCTGCTTTTTCTTTTTTTCCTTTTTTTTTATAAATTAATGTAAAGAACATTTATGTTCTTCAATATATACATATAAAATAAAATCTTATATATATATATATAAATATGTAATATTTGGTTCAAAACCATATATATATATATCTAAATTCAAAAATAAACCATATATGATTGTCTGAAGTGAATTGATTTGCCAAGACAGAATCATTAATCCAAATCAATTACACTTTATATGCCTCGATCTAATGCGTCGTCACCTATGACAATGCACCAATGTTTCTATTTGCAAAGTCCACCTCTAATAGCTAAGACAACCCATTTCCTATTAAGGATATAGATAACATAACAATCTTTACATGAATAAAGTGCCTAACTTTATTCATTCGATTGCAGATCTTATGATTTAGACCATCACCTTTAGAATCATGTCTTTCATATAATCTGTCTATCATATGCCTGATTCTAAAGGCTTAGACCAATAGTCTTAGAAGTTTATTTGCTTAACATACATTCAACAAATTTTAACGTAAAGAGGACAATCATCATACATATGAATAATAAATAAACTCTTTATTGATAAAAATATCTCTAAAAACATATCATACTTTTACTCCTTAGAGCATACATGTTTAACAATCTCCTACACTACAACAAATTCAAGATTATACGACATTTATTTAACGACTGTTTCTCAAAAACTGCCGTGATAAGGAAAAAAACACGACGAGTTACGCCTACAAAGATGAAAACTGTCGTGGTATTGGTGGGAGCTACCATGACGGTTTTTTAAAAAACTGTCATATAAGACTAAACCTTTCACGATGGTTTTTATAGAAACTATCGTGGAAGGCCTAAATTTTAGTAGCGTATATTTTACGGCGGTTTTTATAAAAACTATGGTAGAAGGTATGGATGTTTGAAATTTTTAGTGCCCACAAAATTTAACCTTTCATGATGGTTTTTATAAAAACTGTTGTGAAAGGTTTCGCATGTTTAAAATTTTAATCTTTCACGACAGTTTTTATAAAAACCGTCATCAAAAGTTTGGATGCTTGAAATTTTTAATATCCAGCTAAATTTAACCTTTTAAGGCGGTTTTTAAAAAAACCATCGTGGAAGATTTTGCATATTTGAAATTTTTAATAGCCCACATCTTTCACAATGGTTTTTGTAAAAACCATCGTGGAAGGTTTTTATGTTTAAAATTTTTAGTATCTTGCCCAATTTAACCTTTTACGATGGTTTTTATAAAAACCGTCGTTGAAGGTTTTGCATATTTGAAATTTTAAGTAGCCCGCCAAAATTTAATCTTTCATGAAGGTTAAAAGTGGGTGGTATACTAAATATTTCAAATTTCGGGACCTTCCATGACCGTTTTTATAAAAACTGTCTTGGAAGGTTTGGATGTTTAAAATTTTTAGTATCTCGGCCAACTTAACCTTTCACGACGGTTTGTACAAAACCGTCATAGAAGGTATTGCATATTTGAAATTTTTAGTAGCCTGTCAAAATTTAATCTTTCACGAAGGTTAAATTTGGGTAGGAAACTAAAAATTTCAAACCTCGGGACCTTCCACGACGGTTTTTATAAAAATCATCGTGGAAGACCTTTCACGATGGTTTTCATAAAAACTGTCGTTAAAGTCATTTCACAATGGTTTTAATAAAAACTGTCATGGAAAGGCTTCAACAACGGTTTTAATGAAAACCGTCATGGAATGTCTTCCACGATGGTTTTCATAAAAATCGTCATGAAGGATACCGAGAATTCCATGACCGTTTTTAGTAAAAACCATTTTGAAATGTTTTACATGTTTGAAATTTTTAGTAGCCCGCTATATTTAATCTTTCACGAAGGTTAAATTTGGGCCGGATACTAAAAATTTCAAACCTCAGGACCTTCCATGATAGTTTTTATAAAAACCATCTTGGAAGGTTTTGATGTCTAAAATTTTTAGTATCTCGCCCAATTTAACGTTTCATGTCGGTTTTTATAAAAACCGTCATGGAAGGTTTTGCATATTTGAAATTTTTAGTAGCCTGTCAAAATTTAATCTTTCACGAAGATTAAATTTGGGCAGGATACTAAAAATTTCAAACCTTGGAACCTTCAACGACGGTTTTTATAAAAATCATCGTGAAAGGTACCAAGGCTTCCACGACGATTTTTAGTAAAAACCGTCGTGAAATGTTCCGCATGTTTGAAATTTTTAATATCCCCCAAAATTTAATCCCGCGCCAATGACATGGATTTCCCTATTTATTCAAAATTTCTCTAACTCAAACCCCTTTCTCTCTCTAACTCCTCTCCCCACGACCTAGCCACCAACGAACCCAAGCCCCACGACATTACACTGACTTTGACATTTCTTTGTCACTCTTTCCACGACCTACCTAACAAACCCAACACCATTTGCCACCATTCATCCTCATCCCTTGACATTCTACTAACTCCACCATCGTTCGACTCGTCCTTTGTTGTTCCACTGACTCCACCGCCATTGGTAAATTTCAAGCAATTACTTTTAGTTTTAGTGTTATTGTTAGTTCTAAACTTAGCTTTATTTGGTTATTTTAGTGTTATTTAGCTTTAGTTTTAGTTTTAATATTAGTTATATTAATTTTTTTTTTTTGCCATTTAGTATGTGTTACTTGTATTTGGTGTGAGAATAGGTTACTTTTTATGTGTGTGTGATGCCCAAGTATCATTGTGATACCCACCACATGTTTGGAGATTTTTTTTAGGAGAACACAAATTTTCCACGACAGCTTTTTAAAAAATCGTCATAGAAAATTGGCATTCCACTACGGTTTCTTAAAAAACCGTCGTGGAATCATAAAGCTTCCACGACAGTTTTTTAAGAAACCGTCGTGGAAGCTTTGATTCCACGACGATATTTCAAGAAACCGGCATGGAATCCTTAGTATTCCACGATGGTTTTTTAAAAATCGTCATGGAATGTCAATTTTTCACGACAGTTTTTCAAAAAACTACTACATTACAACCCCTTTCTGTGCCAATTTTTATATTACACGATGGTAAAAAACCATCGTGAAAACTGCATGTCATACCACAACTGAAGGTGAAATTTTTCCACGACAGTTATAAACCGTCATAGAATCCACAATTTGTAGTAGTACTACTTGTACTAAGTGAGTAAATATGACAAATCCCGCATTCCACTAGCTTCCACATGTAATGGCTAAAAGAAATGCATTAATAAAATCCAATATTTAATTGGATTTAATTAATGAATTTACCCTTATAAATTGTATTTTTTTTTGTAAAAATTACGATAACGAATAATAAACAGTATTAGTAGGAAATTTCACGATAAATTTGACACAATATTGTATATTATTAAACATAGATTTTGTGAGCTTAAAAGCTCAAAAATTTGTAAATAATATCCATGAAACGAATTTTATATCACAATTAATTATAATATTGTGGTATAAATTAATGGTTGATTAAGATCTAAAGAAAGTAGAAAAGTATGCTAAAACCCTAAAACAACATAAAAGGGGTTCAACACAGTGTAAGTACACTGCTAAAGTAAAAACACAGATATAGGAAATACTGTGTTTTGACTCCAAAAGTGAACCAAAGAATAGATAGGATATTCTATACAGTATAAGAATATGTTTTCCAATAGTTTCACCCCAACAGTATAAGAAAAATACTGCGTAATGAAAAATTACATTATGCGAAATTTTGGGGGCCCACCATGTGGACACCCCATGAGTTTTTATTGGGCCATCACACCTTGAAAGGTGGCCCAATCCACTAAAACCACCCATTGCCCATAATTATGAAGGTGATTACTCACCTCTATTATTTTTTTAATAAAAAGTAGGGATAAGCTTTTAATTAATGCTTAAAACATCAAAAAAAATTCATTCACTCTTCTTGCAAGTTTCTGTATGGAGCTAAGTGCGAGATTTATATGGACCATCAGAGTCTAAAGTACATCTTCATGCCGAAGGAGCTCAACATGAGGCAGCGAAGGTGGCTTGAGTTAGTTAAAGATTACAACTGTGAAATTTTATATCACCCGGGAAAGGCTAACTGAGTAGCCAATGCCCTCAATCAAAGAGCAACATCTTCGCTTGCAATGATGCGATTGATACCAAGATCTCTTCAAAAAGAGTTGATGGAAGCAGGAACAGAGGTGGTCATAGGAAGATTAGCTGATTTATCATTTCGACCACCCCTCTTAGAGAACTTGAAGGAATGACAAGAAGCAGATTCTTTGTTACTCAAATATAAAAATGAAGTTCTTGAAAACAAGGAAACAGAGTTCAGTATCTTGGAAGATGGTATTATTTGATATAAGAATAGATTATGCATTCCCAATGATGAAGAACTAAAGAAGCAAATACTAGAAGAAGCTCATGAGACACCGTATGCTGCTCATCCAAGAGCTACCAAGATGTATATGGACTTCAAGGAACATTATTGGTGGCATGGAATGAAGAATGATGTCGTACGATTTGTCAATAAATGTCTCACTTGTCAAAGGGTGAAAGCTGAACACCAGCAACTGGTAGGTGAGCTGCAAAAGATCGAGATTCTAGAATGGAAATGGGACCAAATAACTATAGACCTGGTGACTAAACTACCCAAAACTACAGGGGGACACGATGCCTTATGGGTAATTGTGGATAGATTGACTAAATCTGCACACTTTTTACCCATTAAACTTAGCAGTTCTGTTGAATAGTTAGCTGAATTATATGTTGATCACATAGTTCGATACCATGGAGTACCAAAATCCATCATCTCTGATCGTGATGGTCGATTCACTTCTAAGTTCTGGAGAAGCGTTCATCAAGCAATGGGAACAAAGCTGACTTTCAGTACAGCTTTCCACCCTCAGACGGATGGTCAGTCGGAAAGGACCATCCAAACTCTGGAGGATATGTTAAGAACCTGTGTGCTAGATTTCAAAGGAGGATGGGATAAAAAGCTTCCTTTGATTGAATTTGCATACAACAACAGCTATCAAACCTCCATACGTATGGCTCCATATGAAGCTCTATATGGAAGAAGATGTAGGTAACCTTTGCATTGGTATAAAACTAGAGAAAAGGCATTATCGACCACTGAATTTGTTCAAAGAACAACAGAAGATGTAAAGTTGATCCGTCAACGAATGGAAACTGTTTAGTCAGCAAAAGAGTTATATAGACTGACGACGGAGACCTTTAGAGTTTCAAGTGGGAGACCTGGTCTTTTTGAAGGTTTGCTAATGAAAAGGGTAGTCAGATTCAGGAAGAAAGGGAAACTTAGTCCAAGGGACATTGGACCATTTGAAATCCTAGAAAGAGTAGGCAAAGTGGCTTACAAGTTAGCCTTACCCACTGAAATGGCATCGGTACATAATGTATTCCATGTATCCATGCTAAGAAAATATGTACCTGATCCCTCACATATACTTTAGCATGAGCCTATTGAGGTGCAAGAGAATCTATCCTATGAGGAAAAACCAGTTCAAATCTTGGCTCGAGAAGAGAAGGAGTTACGGAACAAAAAGATACCACTCGTTAAAGTTTTATGGCGTAACCAACAAGTGGAAGAAGCAACCTAGGAACAAGAAGATGAAATGAAGAGAGTCTACTCGGAATTGTTCTAATTTTCGAGGACGAAAATTTTTAAGGAGGGTAGGTTGTAGTGGCCAAAAGAAATGCATTAATAAAATCCAATATTTAATTAGATTTAATTAATGAATTTGCCCTTATAAATCGTATTTTTTTTTTGTAAAAATTATGATAACAAATAATAAACAATATTAGTAGAAAATTTCACGATAAACTTGACACGATGTTGGATATTATTAAACATAGATTTTGTGAGCTTAAAAGCTCAAAAATTTGTAAATTATACCCATGAAATGAATTTTATATCACAATTAATTATAATATTGTGGTGTAAATTAATGGTTGATTAAGATCTAAAGAAAGTAGAAAAGTATGTTAAAACCCTAAAACAACATAAAAGGGGTTCAACACAATGTAAGTACACTGCTAAAGTAAAAACACAGATATAGGAAATACTGTGTTTTGACTCCAAAAGTGAACCAAAGAATAGATAGGATATTCTATATAGTATAAGAATATGTTTTCTAACAATTTCACCCCTACGGTATAAGAAAAATACTATGTAGTGAAAAATTACATTGTGTAAAATTTTAGGGGCCCACCATGTGGACACCCCATGAGTTTTTATTGGGCCACCACACCTTGAAAGGTGGCCCAATCCACTAAAACCACCTATTGCCCTTAATTATGAAGGTGATGACTCACCTATATTATTTTTTTTAATAAAAAGTAGGGATAAGCTTTTAATTAATGCTTAAAACACCAAAAAAATTTCATTCACTCTTCTTGCAAGTTTCGGCAGCCCCTAGCCTTCCTCTCAAAAAATTTTCTCAAATCAAAATTCTCGCCAAAACCTTCTTCGACCAAGTTTCAAGCTACAAAAATCAAGGTTTTTCATATTTTCAAGGTAAAAATCCATACTTTCTGTCAAATTTTATTCTTGGTTTGGAAGGATATTGTGACTAAATATTTTCTTATATGAATATGCCTAGGATAGGGAATAAAAAGGGATTCAAAGAAGCCCCTAAAAGGCTAAGATCATCAATCTTTTTTTAGGTAAGTTTAACTTTTTAAATTTAAAGTTTATTTGGTTTTGTTTGGATTTTGATTATTTCAAAGGTGCATATGAGTATTTAAGCAAGCTTGTGGGTTGATTGGTTGTGTACATGGTTTAAGATATAGTTGTGTTGTTGAAATCGGAGTTTAAATGTAAAAAGGGGTCATTTGGTGAAAATAGGGTAGTTTTTGTATGTTTGAGTGTTTAGGGTTAGAATGGTATTTGGGCATAAAAATGGTTAGAGGAAGTCTAGAACCTGCCTTTATAGTGACTAGAATGCTGTTTAAAGTTGTTTTTTTTTTTTTTCTAAATTTGCCCTAGGGACCAAATTGCAAAAAAATTATTGTTCTCCGCAGAATTAAAAAAAGGCCAAAAACTCCCATTTCCAGTGGGAATTTTGAAAACATTAAAAAATAAAAGTTTTAAATCTCGGTGAAATTGTTAAGATTTGTAGACAGTTTGTCAAAAATCGCCTTCGGTTGTGAGATATAAATTTTACAAAAAATTGTTAAAGTTGGAAAAAAATTTTTGGGGCAAAAACGTTATTTTACAAAAGAATTAGGGTATGGTACTTTGAGAAAATTTGATGCTCTTGGAAAATGGAGACTAATGGCTTAAAAAGATTATTTTTGGTCCTAGGGGCAAAATTGTCAAAAATTTTCAAATGAGGGATAAAATTGTAAAGTTTCGTATAACTTGGGCTTTATTGCAAACTAGTGACCTGATGCCCTAAACACTTGTATTCATGCTAATAAGCGATATTTTCACGTTAAATTAGCCAAGCCGGGCCTAGGAATTCAAGGCAACCTTCTAGGGCAAAAGCGTCATTTTTCATGGAATGAGCGGTACAGACCTCGAAACGTATGAGTTAGAGGTAAACGACCTTATTAAGGATTACTTTTTTTATATAGAAGCTATAAGATCGACATGAAATGAGAGGACGATTGAACTTTAAATAATCAAAAAGTATACCTTTTATATGTATAATTAAATAGTGATGATTTGGCTAATAATGATATAAATGGCCAAACAGGTCACTAGACATGTAACAAAGAACCAGAGACTAATCCTGTAGCAACAAAAACAAGTAAGTTCCAAACCCACCTACGGTATGAAAAAGTAGGTTTAAGGATATAGCATAATTGTGTGAATGTGCTTACATGTGCTGTATAGTTAAGAAGTGTAAATGTTTCGTACATAGTATGTACGTATATTGACATGCATAGTATAATAACCAAAATAACTGGACTGGTAAATGAAACACCAGAATTAAGGAAAGTGTCGTATCGGCTCCCAAAGTAAAGGGGAGTTTAAAGTTAAAACTATGTTACAGTCTCGGTGTTGCGAAGACCTATGTATACACATGGTACGAGCACTTGGGCCCTAATGAAAGAAGAACTATAACAAGAATAAGGAATGTTCATAAGAAAGCATAAATGGATCATGCATATTAGTATAAGAGTTATGTGGGCTAGGTTTGGACTTACTGAGCTTATGCTCACCTAGTTATTTCATGCTGTAGGAATTTCCTCTAGAAGGTCAGAATGAACATACTGATGAGTTGGCGGGGTAATATAAGTAGTGGGCAGACCAGGGTGTGGATACTGCCACAGAATTGTTTCCGTTGCTATGTATTTGAAGTCATTTTCTATCTTCATGTATAAATGATATAGCATACTTATGTGAGATAAAACCCCTTTTGAATATTCTAAGTCGATGTTTTAAAAAGAAAGTTGCTTGTGTAATTATACATATAATTATAAAAGAAATTTCAGTTTGTATGTGTAACAAATATATTTATGAATAGATTAGCTAAATTTTCGTAGGATGCAATTTTGTATATAGCAACATGGCCATCCTCTATGAGGTCCTTAGTCGCTTGATACTTCCGATCAATATGTTTACTCTTCTTATGAAATCTTGGTTCCTTAGCATTAGCTATCGCTGCATTGTTATCACAATACAATGATACCGCCTTTTCCATACCATGAGCTATCTCAAGATCCCCAAGGAACTTGTAGAGCCACATTCTTTCTTTCAAAGCATCACTAGCTGCCACATACTTAGTCTCCATCATTGAACCTGGAGTGTAATCTTGCTTGACACTTCTCCAAATAATGGCACCGCCCTAGAGTAAACACAAAACTAGTAGTCGATATTCTTAAATCCAGACAGGATTGAAAATCTGAGTCAGTGTATCCTAGAGGTATTAAATCCTCACCTGAATACACAAGTACATACCCTCAAGTCCTTCTCAGGTACTTGAAAATATACTTGATCGTAACCTAGTGGTTCGGTCCTAGATCCGACTAAAATAGACTTATTATTCCAATCGCATTACTAATATCTGGTCATGTGAAAAGCATGGCATATATAAGACTATCCACTGTCGAAGCATAAGGAACCTTCTTTATGTATTCTCTTTCTTCATCAGACTTTTGCGAGTCTTTCTTAGAAAGAGTACTTCCAGACCAAGATGGTTGCCCACCTTTCTTGGAATCCTACGTTGCATACCTTTTGAAATTTTATCTATGTAGCCTATTTGGCATAAAGCTATCATTCTATTCTTCTTATCCCAAAAGATCTAGATACTGAGAACATAATTAGCTTCACCCAAGTCTTTCATGTCAAACTGTTTGGTCAACCATAGTTTGACTGATGGCAAGACCCCAACTTCATTACCAATTAGCAGAATGTCATCTACATAGAGCAGTAAAAAACCACATTCCTATCCTTAATGTGTTTATAAACACATGGTTTGCCCATATTTTGTGCGAACCCATAAGTCTTGATCACCTGATCAAATCTTATGTTTAAGAACAGGAAGCCTACTTAAGTCCATAAATTGACTTTAGCAGCTTACAAACCTTACCCTCCTGACCTTTAGCCTTAGATTTGTCTGGCTGTTCCATATTAATGGACTCATCAAGATAGCCATTTAGAAAGGCCGTCTTGACATCCATATGCCAAATCGCATAGTCGAGAGCAGCAGCTATGGACAAGAAAATGTGGATGGACTTAAGCATGGCTACAGGTGAAAATGTTTCCTCGTAATCGATTCGTTCCTTTTACATGTATCCCTTAGCTACCAATCTAGCCTCATAGGTTTTGATTTTTTCATCCACTCCTTTCTTTCTCTTATAGACCCACTTACACTCTATGGGTTTTACCTCTTTCGAAAGATCCACAAGTTCCCAAACCCGATTAGTCTCCATAGACTTCATCTCTATGTTCATGGCCTCTGCCTAGAGTTTCAAATCAACATCCTCCATAGCTTCTTTGTAAATGTAAGGATCCTTGTCACGTTCAACCGGTTTAGCCAAGAAGGCTTTACCATTGAACATATACCTCTTAGTTTGACGCCCGATCCTCCCACTACACTGTAGCCCCTAAGGTTGTTGTTCGGGTTCAGTTGGGTTTTCTACACTGATTGGAATGGTTTTATTTGGAACCCCCGAAGTGACTGAATCACTCACCAACTCCTCAAGCACCACTTTGCTTCAAGGCTTAAAGTTGTCCATGTAACTTTCCTTAAGGAAAATGCATTAGTTGAAACGACGACTTTATTTTCTTTTAGGATATAGAAATTACTCTTTTAGCCCCTTTTGGATATCCTACAAACACATAAACTTTTGAACGTGCTTCCAACTTATTTGCTTCCTTAAATAGGACATGAGCCAAACATCCTCATATGTGAATATTGTTTAAAGATGTCCTTTTTCCTATTCACAACTCGTGAGGTGTTTTAGGAATCAATTTTGAAGGCACATTGTTCAAAAGATAGCATGAGATTTATAGTGCATATCCCCAAAAAAATAAAGGCAATGATGAATAACTCATCATGGACTTGACCAAGTCTTACAAAGTCCTATTCCTTCTCTCAGCTATGCCATTCTATTGGAAGTGCTCAATGCAGTTAAATGGGGTAGAATTTTATCCTCTAATAAGTGTCCTAAGAACTCATTAGAAAGGTATTTACTACCTCGATCGGATCAAAGTGTCTTTTTGGGTCTATCTAATTGCTTTACCACTTCAGCCCGAAATTCCCAAAACTTGTCATAAATTTTGTTGTTATGGTGCATTAGGTGCACATACCCATACCTTGAGTAATCATTAATAAAAGTGACGAAATACTTATACTCTCCTCATGCCTAGATGTTCATAAGACCGCAAACATCACTATGCACAAGCTTAGAACCCCTTCGGCCCTATTGCCCTTAGACCCAAATAGTCTTTTGGTCATTTTACCGTCCAAACAAGATTCACATTATGGTATAGATTCCACCGTTAAGTGACTTAAAGGTCCATCCCTTACCAATTTTTGAATCTTATCAGGTTAATATGACCTAGTCATAAATAATAAAGATAAGTCTTATTAGAGTGAGAAGTTTTAAGTCTTTTAGAGTTATTATCATTAACCTTAATATTTAGCAGTAAGTCTATCTTAAGTTTGATAAAATATAGATTATTTTGTATCCACCTATCATAGATAAAAGATTTGTTTTTACGAATCACTACTTTATTATTAAAAGAAATTACATAAGAGTCTTTAAATAAACAAACTATAGAAATTAAATTCCTTTAAAGTTTAGGACCATAAAAACAATCTCACAAAATTAAACTCCTATAATTATCAAAATAAAGATGGATGTCTCCCATTGCTTTAGCCAACACCAAGGATCCATTCTCCATCCGAACGTGAAGTCTTTATACAACAGGCTTCTTGTTTCTTTGAACCCCTACAGAGAAACACAAACACGATTAGTTGCTCTAGAATCTATAACCTAAGTGTCACTAGATTCCTCAACTAAACAAGTTTCAACAACCAAAAGATCACACATACCTCCTCGAGAAAGGAAGTCCTTGCAATTCTTCTTGATGTGCCCGACCTTCCCATTGAAAAAGCACTTGAGCTTTTTTGAGTTCTTCTTTTTCTTCTTATTCTTGCCATTTGCAAGAATAGAAGACTTCTTGTTCTTAGCCCATTGCTTCTTTCCATTCCTAACTCTAGGAATGGAACCAAAGGCAGCAGCCAAGTTGGCCTCACCACCCGTAGGAGTTTCCCTGATCAAAAGTTTGAACTCCTATAACTGCTTCATCAACTCAGTCAAGGTCATATCTCATCTATTGCTTAAATTAAATATATCTTTAAACAAAATAAACTCCTTAGACAGTGTCTCAAAGACCAAAACCATTTGTGTTTCAGCATCAATGTTAGCTCCGTTGGTTTAAGTCTCAGCAAGGTAACCCATGACTAACATCATGTGCTCCTTTACAGATGTCCTTGGTTTTCGTTTGTAGTTTAGAAGTTTTCAAAATGTCCCTTGCCGTTTTGTTAGGGCCTGGCCTCCAAACATGTCCTCAAGATTATCCAAGATCTGCTTCACAGTCTCATAATTTTCATATTGAGCCTGTACCATGTTATTCATGCTGGCCATAACATAACAGTGGACCTGATCATTAGCATCGTTCCAGCAATTATACGCTTAGATTTGCTCATTAGTGGAATCTCTCGTAGGCTCGGCAAGACATGAAGTTGTCAGCACCAATTTCAAGTTCTCAAAGGATAGGACGATATTCAAGTTGTGTATCCAATTATTAAAATCCTCATCAGTTAATTGGTTTTTATCAAGTATCGATGATAAAGCATTTTTAGACATTTTTAATCTACAATAAAGAATACATAAGCAAACATACCAAAGTAATTTAGTGAGATAACACAATCATGTAAAACATAGAATGTGTTTATGTGTCAAAACCTTAAAAATATTGCAACCTTACAACGATAATTCTCAACTCATAATTTAATAAGTCGCCTAGGAGAGACTTGTCAAACCCAATTAGGAACACGAATCTCCTTCTAATTAATATATGCCATTTAGGACCCCTATGATCCAGCATATATTAATAGTCGTTTCTTTGGCTGTTAATTTTTTTAACAGAGCTTCTAGGGGAGGTTAATAATAAAATCAACATGAGTTTATAACCAATGTTTCAATATGTTATCCATGATTTATAATCAACACCTAGGGGTGTGCAATGATAAATCATGCTAAAATACTTTATCCTCTCAGAGATCCAACTTGGTACCTGATGAAGTCCCTTCCTAAGGGTTGGAACCACCATGTGCTATCTATGGACCAACGATGGAGGCCATAGGTCCTCTCTTCGAAGCCTTCTGCCACTCAATCTTTTGAAATCAAGGTTTTATTTTAAGAACAAGCATGAACAATTTTTAATGAGTGGTACTTCCTACTCTGTATGGCATGTTATCAACATACAAGGCAAATCATATAATAATCTAGATAAGCAAAGTAATCTTGCAAAGCTACAAGCAAAATAATAATAAATAGTTGTAATATTATGGTCCCAACTTAGAAAAAAGAAAACAAAGATTACAAGAGATAAATCGAAACATATTATTAATTCTTCATCCTTGAATCTTCATATTGTATCCTTCTTTATGTATTATCCATCTTCAAGTCTTCAATCCCGCATAGATCAAATACTCCATATTTTCGGTCATATTCAAATTTTATGTTTATTAGAATTGTCTCAAAAATAAAATCAAAACTACACTAAAAAATGCAATTTTTTTTGAAAATTTATAGCTCTCTGTAGGCATGCCGATTTGTGTAATCAGCTTACTAGTCAAGACCCTTTGGCCTACCAAATTTCATAATTCGGCCTATCGGTTATGAGAGATCATCCAGCCAAACTTGAAAGTTTGGCCTGCTGCTAGAACCGTCAAAATTTTGCTCCACGAACGGCCTACTGAACCTGAGGTTTGGCTTATCGATTTATGACAATTGGCCTGTCGAACCTAAGGGTTCAGCCTACCAACCGAGCTAAATTCACATTTTTTAAAAATGCACTTTTTATGCAGTTTTGTTTAATCTTCTTTTCAGCAATTTAAAAACATAAAATTAGACACTCAGAAAATACCTATGGAATGCTATCGTGTATCTTCTAGATCCATCTTCTAGATCTGTCTTCTTCGAATGATTATTTAATTATAAAATTCTCACAAATTTAAAATTAAATAATAATTCCTAGATGATAATGATTGACTGCCATCTAATTACATGAAAAAACTAGATACACATTCTAACCTCTAAGGAACCATAACCAGCATAAATTAATTAATTAATAAATAATTTAATAATAATTTAATCAATCATAATTAATTAATAAAACATTCACCATATAATCCATGACGATATATTAATATATAGAAACCTTAGAGTGCCAACTCTCTAAAAAGAATTAAATTCAAGTGTGGAAGAGATTAAGATTACATAATTTATAAATATAGCATGATCACAGTCTCATAAATTTACGTAAAAACTATGGCTTTGATACCAATTATTAAAAAAGTAGCACACAACAGAAATTTAAAAAATTTTTATGCCAAAGTATTTTCCAAAACATAAGTTTCACATGCTATATGCATAAATTAACCAGATCTTACTAACCTTGTATGCCAAAGAGCTCCTGCAATTTGTGAAGAGAATGGCGTTTTAGAATAGCCTCAACTAACTGGTCTTCTTTGTTATTCTCTATCCACGATTGGAGTGCGAGTGGGTGCACAACGTATAGCTTTTTCCTAGTGATTCTCCTTCCAACCAATTGAGAAATACCCAAAACTACTGTTTATGATTTGTAAACAATAGCTCTTCAGGGGAGTTTTAGAGACTCATAGTACAGCGTGCTCACTCTTGATCTCTCAATTGATCTTAATAACTTATGAGCCTTACTCTCTATTTATAGAGGTTAGACCTAAGGTTAGTCCTTATCAGAAAAAGCCTCAAAACTTCAAATCTAGATCAATATATGACGAAATAGCGTAAAAATGCGTGATCAAATTATCATTCAATCAGTAGACCGAACTGGTAGATCGGTCTACCAAACTTACGATAAATGATCTATGTGAATCTTTTATTTCTCACCCAAGGTTCTTAAGATAAAGCCTCAGTTTTAATTCAAATAACCCAATAGAGAAGTTATCTAATTAAAAAAACCATATCTAGATAATCTCTAGGAAAATAAATATTTTGGATAATTCAACAAGTTTATCTTAAATTAATTTACACAAATTTAATTTAACTAATAAACAGACATGAATTATCTGATTCTATCGAATATCAGCAAATATGATAATTTAACATAAGTCGCTAATTTATTGGAAAAGCATGCTGTATCATTATAGGATTTATTATGAGCTAGCATAGGGGTCCTAATAGACCTGTAGAGTTCAAGCTCTCGATAATTATGAAACCTAATATTCTAGATATACATTTCATAATTATTAACTTTAACGCTACTCCACTAAAAGCTTAGAGCTACACTCTTGAACGATATACAATTACGAAGCACGAATAGCTAAGTTTCTATCACATATCATAATGTATCGTATCCCCATAGGGCATCCATAATCGACTTAAGGATAAATTCTGTTTTACCTTCCCGATTACTTTTCTCTTACATTCCATTGTCTCACCATTGGAAAACTTACCATCCAAAGATAGTATATCATTTGTTTACACCTATGTATCCAAATGGTTGAGTGCTTCAGTATTTCAATTACAAGATAACACATATAAAAGGATATTGGTGACTCCTAAAGAGGAGCTATGGATTCTGTATCTATGTATAAGAAATCTATGATATCAAGAGTCATGTCTTTAATGTAACAGCATGCGTACCAACATAAATTGTGGATGTCATCTTTTGGTACATCAAAAGATATAAGTCAAGACAACGGACTCACTATTTATCTCAGGTTTAAGGTACAACATATATGATTGTCTAAAGTGAATTGAATTACCGAAACAGAATTATTAATCCAAATCAATTATGCTTTATGTCTCGATCTAATGCATCATCACCTATGACAATACACCAATGTTTTTATTCACAAAGTCCACCTCCGATAGCTAAGACAAACCATCTCCTATTAGGAATATAGACAACATAGCAATTTTTACATGAAGACAGTGCCCAACTTTATTCTCTCAATTGTGGATCTTATGATTTAGACCGTCACTTTTAGAATCATGTCTTTTGCATAATCTGTCCATCATATGCCTGATTCTATAGACATAGACTGACAGTTTTGGACTT
This sequence comes from Artocarpus hirsutus, assembly GCA_946598075.1. NCBI lineage: Eukaryota > Viridiplantae > Streptophyta > Magnoliopsida > Rosales > Moraceae > Artocarpus > Artocarpus hirsutus. The sequence goes on from CAMOHE010051272.1 coordinate 61,935, forward strand.
TTGTTTGCTTAACATACATTCAACAAATATGAATGTAAAGAGGATAATCATTTAGTATAAGAATAATAAATAAACTCTTTATTGATAAAAGTGTCACCAAAAACATATTTTATTTTTACTCCTGAAGGCATATATGTCTAACATTAAGTGCCTCCGTTAGGGCTACTATTGGTCGACCATAGACCAGGACTACAAAGAATACACCCACAAGTGCCTCAAGTGCCAGTGGCTTTTTCACGCAATTGGACGGCACACCAAGCCACACAATTCCATTTTGTGCGCCTGTCTGTTCGCCAAATAGGTCATTGATTTAATCAGTCTTCTTCTAATGGCCTGATCATAAATCAAGCACTACACAATGGCCATCGACTATCTCATAAGCAGGCTAAAGTTGAGCCTTACACCAACATAATCGAAGCTAAGTGTACTAACTTCATTTCAAAGAACATAATCAGTTGCTATGGCATCCTATACACGATTTTTACTAACAACACCAAGCAATTTGAAGCAGCAAGCCTCCTCAGGTTATGCAAGCAACTTGACATTTTGAAGGTGTTCTCCTCCCTAAGATATCCGTAGAGCAACTGACAAGTTGAAGCCATCAACAAAACCATCAAGGATAACCTCAAGAAAAAGCAAGGGGGAGCTCAAAAGTTCTTGGATTAAGGAGCTCCTAAAAGTGTTTTGGACGTATCATATGGCTATTAGGACGGCCACAGGAGAAACCCCTTTCTCTTTGGTTTATGGAACTGAAACTATAATCCCTGCAGATGTCGGCTTGCTGAACTATAAAGTAGAACACTACGGCAAGCAACAAAACACCTATAAAGGGGCATTATAGCGATGGTAGTAGAGTGATTTTTGTTTCCAGTATGCATCGCCACACATCAGCTTCAAGTCCTCCAATTAAGTATAGAAATTATTAACCCTCTAATATATAAATGTTAAGTTAAATGTTCTATGACTATATTATAATTATCTTCTAGTCGATGAAAGATAGACTTATATGTTATTTGGAGAAATAAGCTATCTTTGTCCCATTATTCATATATAACAAAATAGTTGATAATCAAGAAGTGTTGTGACAAGAGGTTAATTATGTGATTATATTATTTTTCTTGGAAAAAACATTTATGGAGAAGTAGATGAATAATATATAGCTCAAGAGAAGGGTAGTGATAGTTATGTACTTTTAATAAACAAGTTTAAGAATCATACAAGGTTAATAAAAAAAATTTGTAAGGTCACATGTGAGATCTCTATAATAATTTTTTTAAGTGAAGGACATTTTGAAAATGTGCAAGTTATCAACAAGATTGACAATATGGATGTTTGAGGCTTAGTCCTGATTAATTTTGGGAGAAAAATATTTATGATAATATTTTAGCAAATTGAATGATCCATAACATGATATGATAGGGATCACACAGAATAATTCCTTTTATGGATGACCTTTGAATTAGTAGAGTCTTCAATGTAGCATTCTAGAATTATAAATGTAGAAAACTAGAGATTAAATATGAGATTTTTTTTAGAAGATAGTAATTGAGGAAATTATGAAACGAGGTGATAGAGTGAGCCTAAAATTTTTATGATGACACATGATATTTCAAAATCAATGTTTAATATTTTGTTGTGAAAATTGTAGAAAAGAAAGTCAAGCTTCAAGTATGGTGTATTTTCACTATTATAAATAGGATTGATTATTTCATGAATAAGGGGATGCACTAGTAGATTTATTAGAGCCCATGATATTTTTTTTGTATCTTGAAGTTAACTATGAATATTTTAGAATCATTTGTATTTTTGGAGTAAATAGTTCCTAGAGTACAATTCTCTTTTGGCATGTGATTAAAAACAAGTTTACATAAATGAAACGTGAGATATAAAGAAAAAAGAGAGAAATAATATTGCATGTAGATTTATACTTCTATGAAGGATGATAGACAAAGAGGCAAGAAGAGAATTCAAACATTGCATATAATATTGTTACCTGGATGTATAATGACTTTAATTGGACATGATTTTTGAAGCAATTTTTATGTGAAAAGAAAGAATGTTAAGAAAAAGAATTAGAAATTGCTCTGCATATTCATTACTACACATATTTCAAAGACGAAACACATAGAAGGAGGGAAGGATGTAAAACCCTGAATTTTTACATGTTTTTCATGTTCATATGCTAAGGAAGTACATACCAAGTCCGTGTTATTTTGCCCAAAAAGAACGAATAAGGCGCTTGATGGAATATAATTTGCAGGGATAAACTGACTATGTATTTGATTGAAAAGGAAGATATTATGGACCAAAGACATTTATCCAGTCGAAGAGTTATTGGCTAATCAAAAGATTAAAGAAGCTACATGGAAAAGAGATATGAGATTAGGACTAAGACTTTGAGAAATAAGGAAATCACATTAGAGTCTTATGGCATAACCACAAAAGTGAAGGAGGCTATGTCAAGCCTACCATCCATAGTTATTTTAAGTTTCGAGAATGAAACTCTTATAAGGTGGAGAGAGTTGTAACACCCGTTGTTTTCTTCTATAGACACTTATATTAATTTAACATTAGGATTTGATATTTGAAGTACTATTATTATTTATGTTAAGTAAATTAACTTTTTGTTTGGTAATGTAACAAGTGACGGCTACAAGGAATCGAAGTACTCAGGTTGTTCATGTCAAAAAATAATGATAATAAGCATAAGTATTTATTGTTTTTTTAAGAGTTTCAACTTGCTCTAAATTTATTCTTTAGCTCTAGAGTTTTGTATACCCTACAATTATATTCTTGATGATGATATAAATTTTATTGCATATTTTCTTATTTTTATAACATTTACGATATAATGATAATTATGTGTAATATTTTTATTACAGCATTAAGATACTAGATAATACAAAGTGTCCAAGAGACTAATGTGTAAATTAATATTGTTGTGTATAAATAATTATGTGTTATAATTATATTATATTACATTATTTATGTTATATTATATTATATTATATTATATTATATTATATATAACCTTTTATACATTTATATTTTTATTTATATTATGTGATATTATATTATATATATCATATAAAAATTGTGTACATTTCTTTACGAAAAAATAATAATATGTAACATATATATATATATATATTAAGATAATCCATGTTTAGGGAAATGAAAAAAAAAAACGAAACCTAATTGGAATAGGATTACACTAATCTAAAAAAAGGGAGAAACCAAATTAGATTAGGATTAGGATTTTTTATACTTATTTAACCTCTTCTCTCTTATAAACCTATAAATATACCTTTAAGTCACCAAAGTCGTCATTCTCCTAATTTACAGTCAAAGAAAATTCTCTCCCTTATCCCCTCTAAAAAATCTCTCTAAGAAAGCCTCCATCATTCCTCTAATTTTCAAAGCCATGAATTTATTACTCTTATTTTCTTTCAAGCCAAAGTTGAAGGAATTCTTTTTGAAAATTTTGTGTAACTCTTCATATTTTTTAAAGAAAACATAAGAATTTAAGGTATAGTTTAAAGATCTTTATGGATATGAATGTTTATGATTGATATGCATTGTCTTGTGACAAACTTTGTTAGAAAATTGTTCTTTTATGTTGTGAATATGTATGCATTTATGTTTGTATGAAAAATATATTAATTTTTTATTACTTTGATTATAGCAATGTTATTTTATGGTTGAAAGCATTTATGTTTATATGATAGAATGAAATTTCATGAAAATAAAGTTTTGCTATTAAAGTGCGATATGAAAATTTTAGAGTTTCTAGTTAATTGATAAGATTGCCAATAATTTTTTATAACCAAATGGTATTATTTTGCTGCTATTTTTGGACATGATGTGTATAAATATGTTACGATTGTTCATGATTTTTTATAAATTTTTGTTCAGTATATTTTTAAGGTTATGAGCTTTCAATCAAATATTGCTTACGAAATTTTATTTTCTGGTAGATTTGTATTGTGCCTTATAGAGTCTATTTTATAGGACAAAGAGTGCCTTTGATTCTATAAAAAATTATGAAACACTTTTGATATGTTAACTAAATTTTTATAAATTTTTAGCTTCATATCCTTATTATGTTATAAGATAAAATGCGTTGATTGCTAAGTACTCAATGATTATGAATGTTTGCCCGATATACTCTATATAAATCTTTAATTGTAAATCACATTTTTAAATATGCTAAACATGATTTGTTATTTTTTTAACTTTTATTTATATGTTATGCATGTCATATAAAAATTTTAGAAGTATATCATATATATTTGATTTTATAAAAATATTTGAATGAAATATGTTCGCTATTTAACATGTCTGGTGTTAATATTAATTCTAAATTCAAATGTGTGTTTTGAATTACTCTAAATTTGTTTTAAGATAAATTTTGGATATGTTATGATTTTATGTGCCTATTATGTATAATAATTTTTATAAATTATTTTATGACATAAATAATTTAATATATAATTTTTAATTAGGAGTACTCACTACCTAGGCTTTCCTGGCAAATTTTATAGCATTGGTTATATGATTTATTTTAATTATCAAATGAAATTTTTATGGTTAAAGAAAAATCTAAGTGTTACATATATATGTTAGCTTTATTCTTGTAGATTTTCATACTCTAATTTAATGTGAATTGAAAGGTATAGGATTATGAATCCTCGAAGGTCAACTAATTTTTATGATTGGTAGATTTACTTAAATGCATTGAAAAATTAGAAAAAGATATTTTGGATTAATATTTTCAAGAGAAGAAAATTTAAGTGATGTTTATATATGTTAGCTATGTTATGGAATAGTTCTTGCACTTTAGTCATGTTTATAAGTTGAGATTGATTTCTCTTAAGTGATTACAGGTTAAGTTTTCTGTCTTTATGTTTCTTGACTCTAAGTGCATGTTTGTGACTCAAAGTACATGTTTGTGAATCAAATATGCTTTGTTTCTTTAAGAATGATGTATGATGATGTAATATAGTATTATATGATATTATGAACATAAATATTAATTTTATTTATTGTATGAATGATTGACATGAATATCCCAAAAGGCGAGCACATTGAGACTCGTGTCAACGTCACCCGATTTAAGGTTTGGTAAGCAAACAAGTCAAGTAAGTACATTCTCACCTACAACAAGATAAATGTTTATGAAAAAGTTTTGAGAATATATTTTATGATAATTTTTAAGGTTTTTTTTTTTTACTTATTGTCTTCTCATAAAAACTCTTGTTGCAATAAGAAAGTTTAACAGATGTTTCAATGGCGAGGTATGTTAAAGGTATATCTATATATATGTATCACTTAATTAAGTGTTACACACCCTATGTTTATGTTTGTCCAACTAGGTAAAGGTGCAAAATCAATGGGGACCAGAGCTGCTACAATTGCTCAATGGGAGCTGCTTTCGTTTTAGAAACATCTTCAGTTCTTTAATTCATTATGTAGAATGAAATCCAAGCATTGAACCTAGTCTAATTCATTTTGTAGTCATAGCTTATTAGCCTGAGATTCTCCATCAAGTGGTTCATACTTACAACTTAGATTATCTGTTTCGTGGCTCACAAGAAAGCAATCTATTGAGAAAGAATTAGTTAATATTTGCTTGCACCAATAGAATATTTTGGTTAATAAGAAGAGACAAGATTGCTAGGTCTGATTGGGACAGGAGAAAGAGTTTGCTTTCCTTCTTGCTTTCTTGATTCTGATAGTGATTAAGGTGGACTTGTACGTTTGGTTTAGGACTAGGTACCTCATTCCTCTCGTACAACTATGTTTATGTGTGTGGTGCAATGCTTAGGCTCTTAAAGATAAAATGAATAATATTTTAATATGAAAGTTTAAATAAAAAGATATGTTCTATATAAACCTTTGCCTCATGCATTACTATGATTATGATTACGATATTATGTAATGATTTTTATGAAATGTTTTATGTTGTGAGATAGGAAAGTATACTTACTACGCTTATGCTTACTTAGTTTATATTATGTTGCAAATAAGGATATGGAAGACAAGGACAGGCGTGTATGCAATGAATGTTGGATTGAAAATGGAATCATGTCATGAAAAGAATTTAAAATAAAAAAAAATTTAACATATTATGTTTTCCTTTTTATCTGTTTAAGACTTAGTTCTATATGTGATATGTTCTTTTGAAGTTATATTTTATTACATGTAATTTTCATTTTAGATTTTTAGTTTCTTAAGTTATTTATTAAAGAATACACTATACATTTCTTTCCTCCTAGTTAGCCTTAATAAGTTGTTTAGTTAGAAGTTAAGAGTGCTTGCATTATATGTGTGAGTTTGTTATTTGTTAAATATTTGTTTTTGTAAACTAAGTTTTCTGCAGGTGATCGGTCAAATGTCTTAGCTGTTCTGTCAAGCTAACCGAGAAAGAAAAGCTACATCTAGTAAGTTGTTAAAAAATGTATATAATTCCTAGGATATTTCTTTTAGTATTGTTGATTGTTTTGAACTTCTTATCAATAATTATTTAGTTAATAATAAAAGCAATGTTCTCTATGGCGCCCGTAAGGGGGTGTTACAATAGAAGTTGAAGATTTTTAGAATTTTTATACGATGCCTTTTTGGATAATAATAAAGTGCCGGTAACTATGTATAAGGTGAAGAAAATGTTAAGCACTCTAGGAATGGATTACGAAAAGATAAATGCATGCTCGAATGATTGTGTGCTATATCGAATATAGTGTGAATACTTGGATGAATGTCCGGTGTGTAATAAGTATAGGCTGAAGGAAACTAAGAAACTGTAGGATGGAAGAAAAGGTACATCGACAAAGGTACTATGATAATTCAAATAGAACCATACTTAAAGTGATTGTTTTTGCAATGCAGATCATGCAAAGGATTCAACATGGCATGACGATAGGAGGATCGACAATGCCATGTTGAGACATCTGGCTGATTTGCTATAGTGGAAGATATTTTATGTGGAGAATCCATAATTTAGTATACAACCTAAGAATCTTCATATTGCTTTATCTATGGATAGAACGAATCCCTATATAATTTTAGTAACAAGCACAATACTTGGTCTTTCATTCTTGTCAACAAAATTCTTCCAACGGATTGTGCATGAAGCAAATGTTCTTCATGTTAACTTTGTTGATCATTGGACCTAATCAACTAGGAAATGACATTAACTTGGCACCATTGATCAATGAGTTGACGAGATTATGGAAAAGTGCTATACAAGTCCAAAATGCTTTCCATGAGTAGAACTTCACACTTTGCGTAATGTTGATGTGGACTATTAATGACTTTTCTGCATATGAAAACCTATCTGGGTACTTGGTCTAGAGTTCAATAGGTTGTCATGTTTGCATGATGAAAACATCTTCATTTCGATTGAAGCATGGTAAAAGGACAATTTACGATTGATATAGATGGTTTTTGCCTATGAACCATCCATACCATAACGTCTTAGGGCCCACTTTGCAGGACCTCAGGTGTAGTTGGGTTTTACACTTGTTACTCAAATGTACTATCCCTTTTAAGTACCTAGTGTCCCTTAGGAAATTCTTTGTATTCCTCAATACTTGAACCCAACATCAATTGGTACCAATACTTGACTTAAGACCTTATAAGGAGGGAGATCTTAGGTTTAAGTGTTAGGAGACGTGAAAAAAACCTTGAGGGCCATTAAGTGCCTAGAGAAGATAGTATGTATGAGTAATAAGTATAAGACCCGACTATGCCAGGGGTCTCACAAGATGGGCCCTATGGGGTTAAGGCATTATACATATCATAGACAAAAAAAGCATTTAATTGTAAGACTGAGGAAAGACGAGCTCGAAGACCTTTGATAGGTAAACAGGTGTTTGAGAAGGTAAGGAACATCAAAGTAGTTTTTGGGAAGACAAAAAATATCTTGTTTGAGATGGTGAGAAGGACCTTGAAAGAAGAAGTCAATTTTCTTCCAACTTCCATATTATAGTACTCTTTTTATTTTCATTGCTTGGATGTTATGCACATTGAGAAGAATGTTTATGAATTGATAGTGGGTACGTTGCTTGACATTCCTAGGATAACTAGCAGTCTCAATGTACGGTTGCATCTTGTCAAAATGAATGTAAGAAGTGATTTGGCTCCTAAGAAAAGGGGCACTGAGACTTACTTACCTTCGGCAAAGTACACCTTATCAAGACTAGAGAAGAAAAAGTTTTGTGACTATCTTGCTTTGGCCAAATTTTTGAGAGGGGATTCTTCTCACAAACTTGGAGTCAATAAAGGACTCAAAACTTGTTGGCATAAAGACACACTTTGATAAAACAATTGTTGCCACTTGTGTTGCATGGAATTCTTACATTGAAGATGAGATATGCACCGACAAAGATTTGTTACTTTTTCAACTACATATGCTCCAAAGTGATAGACTCAATGAATCTATATATAATAAAAGCAGAGTCGGTGTAGACCTTGTGAACTCTTAAGAAGTATTTTCCACTACTATTTTTTAACATGATGATTCATTGAATGGTGCACTTAGTACGTAAAGTTTGGCTTTATGGGTCAGTGTATTTAAGGTGGATGTACCTGTTCAAAAGATACATGAATATTTTGAAGGATTATGTCAAAAACTGAAATAGGTTAGAGGGTTGCATTGTGGAAAATTACATAGCTGAAGAAGGCATGGAATTTTTCTTAGATTACTTGTCTAATGTTGAAGCAATTGCCAAGGAAGGTTAATATTAAGCCCAAAGCAATGTCTTCCAGTACTCTATCATCAGTTGCTCACGAGGAATAGGAGCAGGCATGCCTTTATATTTTACATAATATTCATGTGATTGAACTATTCATGGAGGTTCATATGAAGGAAATAAAAAATACAAATCCTCAAAGAGGAAGGAATAAGAAATGGTTGCAAAATGAACACAACAACACTTTTATAGATTGGAGACGAGCACACATATATGCCAAGGTTCATGAGTCTTAGAGCGAGGAAGCCTTAGAAGAATTGTATAAATTGGTTGGAAGACCCTCGTTCATAGTCATTAGATATATTTTGTATTCAATTAATGGTTATACCTTCTATACTCATGAACGAGATGAGAAGCACCTGATTCAAAATAGTGTTGTGTGTCTCTGTACCAATTCCATGCATGTTCTCTCCACAAAATACAAGAATCTTGTGTGTGGAACAATGAACTACTATAGTTATGTTGATGGGAACTTGTTTATTGTGGACTCTGAGTGACTCTTTTTAAGTGTAAGTAGGCCAATAATAACTACGTGAAAGTTAATAATGACAATATTATGGTGCTAGACTTTATAAGATTGTGTTACAAGAATGATCCATTGATCATAGTGTCACAAGCAAGACAAGGTTTTTATACAAACTATCCTAAGAATTTGGAGTTGTTATTAGTCATGCCGATGAAGCCAATAATAATTAGCTATGGTGATGAGTATGATGACGAATGCAACAATATGTTCAATTAACTTGTGTTGATAACACTAATAAAGGTAAGAGGAAAAAGTAATTGCTTACATTTTACTTTTTTTTATTAAACTATTTCTTATCTTGTATTGTAATTTATTATGTTTTTTTTTCATTCCCTCATTATTGGGTGCATTTTTACTATTTGCATTTTTATTTCAATCAATTCATTGCGTGAATTATGATTAGTGCGAAATTACTTTATCAACTTACTCTTATAATTGTTTATATTTTATTAATTTTTTGTTTAATTGGTATTTGTTTTAAATATTTTACATGTTATAAATATTTATTTTTGCAAGTGGAAAATAATAACCAAAATCTATAAATTGTGAGGCCAAAGAATAGATAAAGTACAGGATATTAGGCCACCCATAAGAAATATGAACAAAACAATGTTTTTTTATGTTTTTCAACTGTAGACATTAGATAACAGTTTTTTAGGATACTGTTGTTGGAACTAAATCCAATATATGGGCTAATATATTAAATAAATGTGAATTAAAGGCTATTAGATAAGGTTGCCTAATTAAAAGTGATTAATGTGGGTTTTGGGCTTTTAATGCATCAATAAGTATGGGCTTCTTATGTGTAGAGACCAAAATATAATTACTAATTTTTTAATAGGCTAAATTGGTAATTAAGGATAATTGTTAGTGATTAGCAGTTATATAAAGGGGTTGTGGTCCTCAAGTCAATACGTACGTTATTTTTCTATTTTTCATCTACAGAGAAATTACAAAGACAAACTGTGAAGGAAGACTTATGTACCAGACTTAGAAAATCCTCAACCTACAAACTTGGGAATCACATTCAATCTATGGATTCATGTTAGCTTTCAAATCTAGTTAATATTCTTGGTAATTTGACATAAATGATCCTAGGTAATGATGGTTTTTATCATAATATTTTGTTCTAACAAGTGGTATCTAGAGCCTCTTTGTGTTAAATTATTGAGAATCAATATATTTCTAGATATGATTCTCGTATGAAAATTTTAAAATTTAACAATCTATAGTTTCTTTAAAAGTGTTGAATTTGAGAATAATTATTTGAAAAATTTTGATTGAATTATTTGGGGAATACATTATATATATACATATATATGTTTTGTTTGTATTCGTATATGTATGAATATATGTTTATGTACTATTTTGTTTGAAGTCATTTCTTTTGAATTCAGTATGTATATGACATGTACATAATTTTGGTTGGATTTAGTTGCTTTCTGGATTCGGCTTTCAAGAAAAAAATTTTTTGGGTTTCATGTTAATGTATATGGCACATGACTGTCAAAAAGGCAAAATATGCATATATATATATATATATATATATATATTACGTTGAATGGTTTAAGATTTCAGTTTTGAAAAATTTTTTCTCTTTTGACTAATATGTACGGCATCACATCTGCCGAAAAGTGAAAGAAAAAAATTACCATGCGATTTTGTAAAAATTTTGTTATACATAATATATATATATATATATATATATATATGTACGTATATGTTGGGGATTGATTGGTGTTAAGAATCTGCAAACTTTTTTTTTTTTTTCGTTTGACTGTGAAATACGGCAGCTTTGCTGCCAAAAAGAGAAAGCAAATATATATATATATATATATATATGTATATGTTATGGGTTTTGGCTGGCGACTGGCCTTGCCACCGTCAACGCCGGTCGTTTGTCGACCAGAGAAGATAGCCGCGGCCACGGCTGTGGCATGAACGTTAGGCGGCGTGCAGGTTCCCAACAAGCAGTAAGCCTAGGGATTTTTTTTTTAGAGTTTTAGGCTTTGGCCCAACACTTAAAAAAGAATAAGTTGATATACACAGGCCCAATTGGGCCCATGACCAGTAAACACTTAGAGGTTAAACCTCTGAGTGACCCAAAAAAAAGGGGAAAAAAAAGGAGGCTGGGTTAGGATCCGAGTTAGGTCCATTGACCCGGTCTAGCCCCAACTCAGTCAAGGTTGACTAGTTGACTTTGACCTATTGATTTTGACGGTTTACTTTTGACCAAAATTTATTTTATTTTATTTTATTTTTGGTCAATTTTGGTGCAATTTTAAATTCAGATATTGGTATTTTATATATTTTTTGAGATGAATTAATTGAAGCAACATGTCACCAAAATGGCATCTCTTATAGAAATTAATTTGTTTTGAAATATAAACGGTTGTATCCATGCAACTTATGTGAATATTGATCGGCCCAAAGGAAGGCAATATTTAATACAATTGCATGTACACCTATAGTGATAAACACGTGATGATTATTTGGTTTTACATATGAACAATAATCGACCCAAAGGAAATTTATTGTTTGATATGTTCTTATTGTCAGTGTTTGATTACTATACCAAGATATCACTCATAAGTTAATCTTTCTGTTTAAAGACTAAATATTAATGGAGTGCCCAATATCTTGAGATGGGGTTACCTTTATTTGGATTTATTATTGTTATTTTGCATTCTTTTGTTTGTTTATTTTGTTCTCTATTTCAGGTACTAGTTCTGCCTCTAGCATTACTACCAACATCAATTCAATTCCTATGCTGAATCGTAGCAACTTCAAATCATGGCAAGAGAATGTTCTTATAGTTCTCAGAGTCATGGATCTCAACCTTATGTTAAGGGTTTCTTCTCCTGCACCTCTTACAGATAAGAGTTCCTCTAATAAAAAAAGAGACATGGAAAGGTAGGAGAAGTCAAATCGCATGTGTATGATAATCATGAAGATGGCAATTCCAGAAGCATTTAGGGGCACTATATCAGAAACGATAATGACAGCTAAAGAGTTCCTCGAGGACATTGAGAAGAGATTTGCCAAAAATGAAAAGACTAAAACAAGTACACTTTTGGCAAGCCTCATCTTAATGAGATACAGAGGTAAAGAGAACATCAGGGAGTAGATGTCTTATCTTGCTTCAAAATTGAGAGCACTTAAGCTTGACCTTTTTCAGGACTTGCTAGTGCATTTGGTTCTCATATCTCTTCCTGCACAATTCAGTCAGTTTAAGATGAGCTATAACTGCCTAAAAGAGACTTGGTCTCTTAATGAGCTCATCTCACATTGTGTACAAGAAGAGGAAAGGTTGAAGCAGGAAAAGACAAAAAGTGCTCACTTGGCTAATACTTCTAAGGACAAAGGGAAGAAAAGAAAGAAGGATAAAGCAACTGTAGTTATGGCACCTCAAAAGAAACAACAAAAGAGGCTGGTTGATTCGGAAGGTATGGGTTGTTTCTTCTGTGGAGCTGTAGGACATAAGAAGAAGCATTGCACCAATTATCACGCTTGGCATGCTAGGAAAAGTATACTTCTTAATTTAGTTTGTTTCGAGGTTAATTTAACTTCAGTACCTGAACACACTTGATGGATGGATTCTGGTGCAACCACTCACATCAGTGTGTCTATGCAGGGATGCCTGAGATGCTGAAAGCCAAATGATGGTGAAAGATACATCTCCATAAGCGATGGCAAGAAAGTTGAGGTTGAAGCAGTAGGAAAATTCAGATTATTGTTAAAGACTGGATTTTATTTGGATCTTGATGAAACATTTATTGTATTGTCTTTTAGACAAAATTTGATTTCTATTTCTACTTTGGACAAATCTGGATATTCTTGTTCATTTGGAAATGAAAAATTTAGTTTGTTTCATGATTCAAAATTGGTTAGATTTGGTTCTTTATTAGGTTACGATAATCTTTATTTACTTAATGCAATTGCTTCATTTAATGAATTCTTGCAATTAAGTACTCGAGGTATAAAGAGAAAATTAACCAATGAGAATTCAGTTGCGTTATGGCACAAGAGATTGGGTCATATCTCCAAAAGGAGAATAGAGAGACTTCTATCAGATGAAATTCTCGACCCCTTAAACTTTATAGATTTTGATATTTGTGTTAACTGTATTAAGAGGAAACAAACCAATAAAAGGAGATTTGAAGCCAATAGGACTTTGGACGTCTTAGAACTAATACATACAAATATTTGTGGGTCATTCCCTACGGCTTCTTAGAATAGTGAACAATATTTTATAACGTTCATAGACGATTTTTCTAGATATGGCTACATATTTCTTATTCATTAAAAGTCACAGTCGCTGGATGTGTTCAAGAGTTATAAGGTTGAAGTTGAAAACCAACTCTGCAAAAGGATTAAAAGCGTCATATCTGACCGTGGTGGTGAGTACTATGGTAGATATAACGGTTCAAGTAAACAACGTCTAGGATAGTTTGCTAAGTTCCTAAAGGAAAGCGGTATCGTCTCACAGTACACTATGCCAAGTTTGCCCACTATGAATGGTGTTGCTGAAAGATGAAACATGACACTTAGGGACATGGTGAGGAGTATGATTTCTCATTCTACCTTACTAGAATCAATTTGGAGAGAAGCACTTAAGACTACAGCATATATTCTTAATAGGGTTCCAATTAAAACGACTGCCAAAACCCTTTACCAACTTTGGACGGACAAGAAGCCTAGTATAAAGCATTTACTAGTTTGGGGATGTCCAGGTGAGGCAAGGCCTTATAGGCCTAATGAAAAGAAACTAGACTCAAGGACGGTAAATTGTTATTTTATTGGATACTCTGAAAGATCCAGGGGTACAAGTTTTATGATCCCATGGCTAAATCGATATTCGAGACAGGAAATGCCCGATTCTTTGAGGATGTTGAGTTTGCAGGGGGAGATAAGGTTAGGGACTTTGTCTTTGAAGAGGAATATACTGATATTCCCACAGCTGCTATTGACATTGATCATGTTCCTATTCCTGACATTGTTCAAGAAGCAGATTAAAGTCAAGACAATGTCGGAGAACCTCTCATTTCAGAAATTATTCTAGAAGAACAAGCTCTACCACCTCAAGAACTTATGCCATTAAAGGGATCCACTAGAGAAAGGAAAAGTACAATGCTAGATGATTACATTGTATTTCTCTAAGAACATAAGTATGACACTAGTGTGGTGGAAGATGATCCAATCAACTTCCATTAAGCCATAGAAAGTTCTAGATCTCAAGAGTGGATTAATGCCATGAATGAAAAGATAAAGTCTATGAAGGACAATGACGTTTAGGATCTTGTCCCATTGCCTGAAGGTACGAAACCCATTGGTTGCAAATGGATATTTAAGACCAAGAGGGATTCGAAAGGCAATGTGGACAGGTATAAGGCTCATTTTGTCGCTAAAGGCTTTACACAGAAAGAAGGTATCGACTATAAAGAGACTTTCTCTCCGGTTTCTTTGAAAGACTCTTTCAAGATTAAAATGGTGTTAGTGGCGTATTTTGATCTTAAGTTTCATCAGATGGATGTAAAGACTGCGTTTCTCAATGGCGACATTGATAAAACAATCTATATGGTGAAACCAGAAAACTTTGTGTCGGGAGATACAAAGAAGATGGTTTGCAAATTAAAGATATACATCTATGGCCTTAAGCATGCTTCTCGTCAGTGGTATTACAAATTTCATCAGGTTATCATTTCGTTCGGTTTTGAGATAAATATGGTTGGTGATTGTATATACCACAAGTTCAGTGGGAGTAAGTATATTTTCCTGATTTTATATGTCGATGACATTTTACTTGCTAGCAACGATATAGGCTTATTGCAAGAGACCAAGAGATTTCTATCAAAGAAATTTGAGACGAAGGATCTTGGTGACGTCTCTTTTGTGTTGGGTATACAGATACACCAAGATCGCTCTCATTGCATTCAAGGATTATCACAAAAGGGTTATATCAAAAAGATTCTCAAGAGATATGACATGCAGGATTGTAAGGTGATACCCCTGTAGCTAAGGGAGATAGGTTTAGTCTCAATCAATGCCCTAAGAATGATTTTAGGCCTAAAGAAATGCAGAAGATTCCTTATGCATCAGCAGTAGGGAGTCTGATGTATGTTCAAGTTTGCACACGTCTGGATATTCGTACGTTACAGAGATGTTGGGCAGATACTTAAGCAATATTAGAAAAAATCACTAGACAACAGCCAAACGAGTCTTATGGTATTTACAGAGAACAAAATACTACATGTTCACGTATCGGAGGTCGGAACAGCTTGAGATAATTGGATATACCGACTTCAATTATGCTGAATGTCAAGATAATATGAAATCTACGTCGGGCTATGTCTAGCCTCTTGGCTTGACTTTCCTACTATACAAAAACATCTCTAGCCCTACGCGTGTAATATTATCCTTTCTCTTATTGTATGTTTTTCCCTCAATTTGACAGAAATGAATGCTCCTTTGGCTTCCTTAACATCATCGGTCCAAAAAAGTTCAGCGACTCCATTGCCTTCCTTCATAGCTTGATTAATCGCTTGATAATTCTCATCAAAAGACAAGTAATTGCAATGCTATATAATTGAACTTGCTCTGTGGTATTTTCCTTATGCCAAGATTTCGACCTTCTGGAATCTCCGAAGTTGGAAACTCGAAAAGTCTGATATGTTGATTGGACGTGATTTACACTAATGACAAGATTTTGAACATCTTTTCTTTTTGTATCATTTTTTTAATTTTTTAATTAATCAAAAAATTAGATTGGGTGTTTTGATATCCAAGTTCTTCAGCGGATGCCAACATAATTAAAATATAAAATATGCCAAGTCTCTCAATCATCTGATACCCCCTATCTCCGTTTACTCTATATAATGGAAAACAAAACCGTCTGAAATAATTCATATCTAATAACAAATTCGCCAACTTGTACATGCAAAATACACTGACAAGCTCTAGTGCTAGGCATAGCGAGAAATTACACGATTGGGAAAAGAAGGCCAGACTTTAGGACCATTGTAATCTCTACAAAAAAATTGGAATTTTAGTTATATTGATTTTTAGTAAACTTTTAGTCACTATATTTTTAGACTAATGTGCATTTAATTACAATTTTAATTGAATTTTTTTGTTGTGACTAAAACTTTTAGGCATAAATTTTTTAGCCATAAAAATATTTATGACTAAAAACTTTTATGGCTAAAAGTTTTAGTCATAACAAAAATTTAATTAATTCGTAACTAAAAACTTTATAGCTAAAAGTTTGTCACAATAAATATTCAATTAAAGTTGTGACTAAATGTAATTAGTCACAATATTTTATAGTAATTAAAAGTTTAGCTAAAAACTATTGTGACTAAAAGAATAGAATTTTTCTGTCTAAATCTTAAATATATTATAGACCAATCATTGGAAACCTAGAAAATTAAACAATTTATTATTATTATTTTTTATATAAATTCGTTATATCAGCGCACCAAAAATGTCGAAACTAAAAAAATAACATTAGTTGGGAAATTTAATAGGTAATTGACCCGACACATTTAGAACTAGAAATTGAATTCTTGAATTTCGGGAAATACAAAATTGTAATATGTATGCAACGTGATGTTGGAACCATAACTCGTCACCTAACGACCACTGGAGATTTATATATATGTACTAATTTAATTAGAGGGCATGATTAATTTATACAAATTAGTAAAGAAAGATAACATGCTTTTTTCTAACAAGTAAGGGTAGCTTAATTAGTTGTAAGTTCTTTCACCCCAATTATAAGTTTTAGAGTTTGAGTCACACTTAGTCCTACTCAGAAGTGGCATTCCCTCTCCCTTTATCAAAATAATAAAAATAATAATAATAATAACAACATGCTTTCTGATCATGTAAGTTAGATTGTCCAAGTCATTCGACAATTATGCATATGTAGTCATATTTAACTGCGGACTTTATTTGTGGCCCATTTATTGGGATGCAGACCATAGAAAATTTTACAAATAGATTGATCTATAGACAAAAGTAATACGAAACAAGAGAAACATGTGTTTCTTGCCCCACGTACTGCCCCCTAGCGAGTGATATAGTTATTTTGGTTTATTAACTAATAAATATAGGAATATGCGAGAAGGGTAGACAACTTTCCGGTTTAAGTACTTTTTGTTGAAACTTTACGAGGCAAAACGCAGCCTTTTCATAGAAAAATGTCTAAATTCTATTCTTCAAAATGTCTTTAATATAAGGCTTTGGAGATAATGGGGGTTTACCTGCAAGCTTGCTCTTGGAGACTAAATGATGAAGCTTTTTCGGACGAAGAAAAAAGTAGGTGATTTTTGCGTCAAAGTTTAGTACTACATCTAGAACCACGTGCTTGGCCAATATATTAAGAAAAATATGTGATCAAAATCAAACATATTATTTGGTCTCATTGTATGAACGTTATTTAGTTATATACACAATATATGTTGCTTAATAGTTCCATGAACTAATTTAAAAGTATAGTTTATCCGATATGCATATACATGTATATATCAAAAGGAGAGTAATATATATTAAAATATTGCATCTAACTAGGAACATGAATTTTTAAATAGGAAAGCAAAGTCAACTAATGGGTCCTAGAAATCCATATTGAAGCTTTGTCTTATGATGATGATTATTAATCTACCTAATCACTTCTATAATTCAGATTTGTGGTCGGAGGCTGATCATAATTGGGGGACAATCAATTATTTAACGTATATTATATTACAAAAGATTTAATTATCTACTAAACATATAATTGTTTGACTTTGATATTTTACACAGCCACCAGTTAAACAGTTCAAGTACTAGAAGAACTATTGATTTGTCGTCCTCTCTCTTCGAAATCAAGCGCCTAATTTCCGTTCAGTTTGCTTGCTAAATTCAAGATTACCTACCAAACGAAAAGGTCAAGTCGACTTTTCAAAATTCCAAAGCACGAACAATATTCTAGTTATAGAAAGACGTATCTTGAAATTGAATCCAAAAAATTTATAGTACGTCATTGAAATTAATTGCTTCACCAAAAATTTTGGAACACCAATAATTTTCAATGTTTATGCGAGAATGACTAATTCAAATTATATACATACAAAAATTCTCTCTTTCTCTCTGTTTTTCTTTTTCTTTTTTTTTTTTTTTCAATAGCAATATACAAAATGTCTTTCACCATGGAAAATGCTGGTCTTTTGGTGATCCGGCCAGAAGTCTTTGGGTATGCATTTAAAATTATGCCGAAATCAATAATATTCTCGTTGCGATAATTAGGGAGAAAGCATCGAAGAATAATATTCCAAACGAGTATCAGGCATAAACCCAAACTTTTGAACAACTGGCGTGTTTGCACTACAATAGTCTTCCTTTACTTAGGTATATATATAGCAAAGAAATCTTTGGTCAATTAACCATTAAGTTATTCATATATGAAAGAAAAAAAAAATGGCTAACTTATGGCCTGTTTGGGAGTGGTGGGAACCACTGGTTTCCACTACAAAATCAGTTATGAACAGTAAAAAACTCTCACATGCTACAGTACCAATAAAAAAAATTGCTACAGTGTAAAACTCTCACATGATACAGTAAAAGTGGTTCTCACCACTGGTTGCCACCATTTTTTCAAACACCCACTTAGTAGTTAAAAAGGATTTGGTTATATTAGTATTAATAAGGAAAATTGCACCATGTAGTAGAGTTTCAATTCTTAATATAAGTAAATATGACACTTTTATTAATAGAGACACTAATGTACTGAGAATACATTGAATTAGAGCTGCAATATACATAATTCAAATTAATTTTATATAAGAATTAAATTCTATTTCTTTTACATTTAAGCAATTTACCTTATAATTCTAAGTTGTTAGTGGATTCATATTTATTTATTGTTTCTTTTGATTTGTCAATGAGTGAGACCAATTTTTGTTTATCAACTGCGCAGACGTTGGAGATGCAAACTTATAAATAAGTGGCAGTATTACTTCACATACAAGGAATTGATAACTTTGTTAAAAATAGAAATAAACGTTCCAATGAGTTTTAATTATGTACTCAGATAAATGAAATCTTATGCCTAGTTGATATCAGATGTCAAATAATTTCCCTTTACGTTTATGATAGATTCATGATAAAATTATCCATTAAAGGATTAATGGAATTCATGGACAAAAAAATCATTTGAAATTGTAACAATAATTAATAACCTAGTTCTAATAATGAATTTTATAAAGAACTGTAAAATCACATGGCAAATCACAGGGTAAAGGTGTTTTTATAATTTGTGCATATAATTTAGGATAGCAGTAGTTTTGATTTTATAATGACATAAAAAGTTAATAAGTATGTTAATTTAATCATCAGAATTTTTTGAAATTCATACTGGCTTTATAATTCTCTTAAAAGAATGAATAGAATTTTCTTGGACAATTTTCAGTCTCCTATGATTGTAAAAAAAATCGCTTGGCATAGTCTCCAAGCAGGGGCAGAGGAAGGTTTACATAAGTGGGGGCACACGCATCGGCTCACTTTTTTGAAATTTTATTACCTCTAATTTTGTGTAAAATTAGTTATGCTCCTACTAATTTTAGTTGTGCCTCACTTTGCATGAAAAATGTAATTATACCCTCACTCAATAGTTAAAATATGTAATTATGTCATTGTTAAATAAAAAATTAGCTTTGACTTCTTCTTTTATTACCCTCACTGAAAACATTTATTCACTGCCACCATCTCGAGGTACTAGATTAGTGCCCAAACTAATACTGTCTAGGATATTTTCGCTTCTGCTTTCATGTAACACTAATATATTTGTTATATAGATTTTATGTGACACAATGAATATTAATTATACAAAAGTAATTATTTTTATTGTTCAAGTAAATATTGTTTTGTAATTTTTATTCTATCAGATAAGAAAATTTTTTTTATAAATGTGAAAAAATCTTTATAGATATTGCTAAGATAGATACGAATCAATTTTCAGTCCAAAGTGGATCACAACTTTCTACAAGATGGCCTTTTAATTAAAAGATCACATAAAATAATTGATAGGATAATATGTGGCAATCCTTTTTGTAGATGGAAGCCACATACCCATTATCTATATGGTTGTGTGAGTGTATACTACATATCGATATGTTTATGATTTGCTCATACTACAATTAATTATTTTCTACTATAAATATACATTTAGCGTTATATTTTTACTAACGTCTTTTTATTGCCTCCATCTAAAATTTTGGTTGCTCTGTCTTTTTATTGCCTCCATTTAGAATTTTGGTTGCTCTTAACTTTAGAGATTAATTCATAGTGATGAAGGATTGAAAAGGGAATTGAGAAGCCAAGAAGATTCAATTGATGTCAACACACATGTTAATTCAAGTAGAGGAGTAACAAGGAAATCACAAGGCTTTGAAATGCTTGGTCATTTAAAATTGTTTTCCCCAGAAGGTATGAACAGTTGGTTGATAATTATTTTACATAAAACATTATTGCGTTCTTTGTATTTTATAATTTGTTCTTCCAAACCAACAAAATATTAATTTCCTTATATTATTTTAATTTTAGAATAAATAATTAATATGTTAAACGTGATTTGATAACTTTGTGAGTTTTTTTGGGGTATACATATAACATTTGATTTTGTAAATTTTAATATGAACATGAGTTGGTGATGGGAATTTCTTTCATTAAATATGATACCTTTAGGGATACTTATAGTGTTTTTTTTGTTAGCTTTTGGTATAATATAATTTTGTAATTTCATGCTGCATATTTTCTATCAACAACCAATATTGCATCCTCATTCAAACAATTACTCATGCCATACTAAGCCACTCGCAAGACGACTTTTGCATTAGGACGAAGTTTCACAAGCACCCATAATGTGTGTTGGAAAATTTGATTCGATGACGTCACATAATGTTAAAAAAATAATCAGATACTGAGAAAATAACTTATGTTAACTACTATAGATTATAAGCTATATCTAATTTATTCAAAAAATGCGTCTGCCTAATCAAATCTAGAAGTACCTCAAATGCCTGATACTCTAGTCTATTCTATTCCTCAAATCACTGTATGTTTCGTCACAACTCAACAAGTCTCCTTCTGCACCGATACGGCTCTTTCCAACCTCTAAAGTGTTCAGATTCCACTAATTATTGAAGATGACTGATAGAGCTCTCGCCTTAAAACTTTGCACTTATGCATTCTAAGAATGAGGACCCAAAGATTTCTTTTGAAAATAGCTACTTTATTTATTAAAGAGATATAATAAATGTCTTTAAAAACCAAAATTACCCATATAAGTTTCTTCTAAATTGAGAAATATAAAAATAATCTCTTTAATTTAAAACAATAAATCTATCAAAATAAAAGTGTGCGTCTTCCACTACTTTTATCGACACTAAGATTCCATCACCCATCTACAACATAAAACTTTGCCACACAAACTTTGCATTTTCTTAACCTCCTATAGAGAAACACATCCATGACTGATAGCACCAGAATCAATAAGCCAAAAATCTATAGAATCTTTCACAAAACAAGCTTCAGTATATAAAAGATTATCTATGCCTCCTTATGGTTTACGTAACATGAGTTAAAGGTGAGTGTGGTGGTTTTATAAATACATTAATTTAATATGCATGATGTATATGTATTTGATGAATTTGATTGTTTTTATTTGTATATTAATATATGTTGTTAAGTTATGAATATTCCAATTTCTATTAGTCTTTCAATTGATGTCACATTTAATTTATAACAATGATTAATTTTATGAAATTTGGACCTTTTATAATAATATGTACGATAGGCCGCACATGAATAAGTTGGAAAAAAACAACCATCTTTTTATAATTAACATCAATATTTGATGATTTTTTTAGGTAATTATCATTAAGTACTAACAATTAACATTGGTTTCCCAAATAACCACCAAAAAAAGCAAAAAATTGATAACGTTTCTTAGGAAATTTCCTTTGTATGTGGTGCTCACTTCTAAAATCTCATGTTCCCTAACAATTTGATGACCATTTATAAATTGTCGTCGTATATTTTATATAACAACTCTTGATTCATGTTACGCCCCGAAGTATGGGAGATGATGTGACGGTTTAATTAAGTTAATTAAGAAAAAATTTTAATTAAAACACAAGTTTAAGAATTTGATTAATTATAGAAAATGTGATAATTTAAAATCCTTTTAAGCATATATAATAATTAAACAAACAAGATAAAAACAAAATAAGATAAAATAATAAAGAAAAGGCGAATGTGGGTGTTAGGTCCCACTGACCCACAACTTGTGCACACACATAGTATCGATAGTAATTAAATTATAACCACAGTCTAAAATAAAAAGAAAGATTAAAATAACACATGCCTTGTTTTTATAGTTCAAATAACCTACACTGGTTCCTCTACTACTCATAAGTCCGATCAGTGGACTCTCTGTCTATCCTAAGCTGAATTCCACTTAGAGGGGGAAAGAGATTTAAAAACAAACAAAAGTGAACGAAAGGCTCAGTAGGACTATGCTTAAAAATAGATATTTAATTTAAATAAAATTTTACTTTTCAAAGCAATAATAAAAAAATAGAGTTATATAAATAAATCCATTTAAATATATCCTATTTAAAACAGCTCATCTAGAAGGTATCTTTTTATCTTTTCTGGACAAACCATAATATTTACCACTGAAGTGGCCTAGCTGGGTCTTAGGACCTGCTTCCAAGGTCACTCGCTACACGACCCAATCTCTGATATGGCATTATGTCTATCTATGTATTTCTATTATGATTTAAAACCCATTTACCAAGTATACTCATTTATGTTAATTATATGGTTCATTATGAAAATCACTTCATTCTACTTGTTTATAAAACAACTCGTAAAATCGCTTTTCAATCATTCATTGAAAATGTTTTGAAAGAAATCATTTTAAGGCCAAAATCATTTTAAAACTAGGCTACCAAGGAAAAGGGCAGAAGTCCTACCTCAATACTCGTGCCAGAGTCCCACACCGTAGTCTTGGTCTGCTATACGTTAGTTCTGTGGAACCATGAACAACCTTATATATATAAACTAAGTCTATCAGTTTCTAGCTCAAGATATCTTATGTTACTAAATTATCTCATGGTGTCCTAGTGTGTTATGTTTATAAAATCATACTGTAACGTTAAAATCTCAATCGGGGTTTAAAACGGTGAAAATGGATGAAAAATAAAAAATTTTTACTATGCCCAGTTGGCCTACTGGTTTTTCTGGTTTGGCCTATTGAACCATGTAGTTTGGCCTGTCGACAAACCAGGTCCAGTCAGTCAAACTTTTACAGGTTCAGCCTATCAAACGCATGAATCCGGCCTACCGAACTCATGAATTTGACATGCCGAACTAGGAAATTCTGGAATATTTTAGAACCTGAGTCTTGGCCTCCCAAGCTCAATTCTTAATTTTAACCTGTTTTCTCAAATCCCAAGTATGAATAATGATCATAATTAATAGAAAAACATATTAGAACACTTTTGAACTAATTTTAACAAGTTTTACATAGAAAATTTCAATTAAATCTAAAAACAGAAAAATAGAGGAAAAATAGAAAAACTTGATTCAAATCTATTTTTCTTCAAACTAAGCTTAGATTCTAGTTATTTTAAGTTTTTCCAACTTAGATCAATGGTTTTCTAAGCTTAAGTGAACTTAGATTTCAAAATACAATGAAATTTGGAAAATTTGAAAAAGTTTGAGATTTTGAAAAGTAACCTTGAATCTAAGCTTTGAATCATGTTTTTGATCATCCAATCAAGTTTCCGAGCTTCCAATCTACTGAATACCAAAGCTTGGGTGCAATTTTTGAAGCAAAAATTGAGAGAGAAAGGGAGAGAAAGAGAGGCAGCGAGAGAGAGAGTGAAACATGAGGGAAGACAGAGAGCGTGTGAGTGAGTAAGGGAACAGAGGGAGAGGGAGAGATAAATAAATAAAGAGAAGGAGAGACAATTTGTTCCAAGAAAACCATGTGCAACACATCATTTTCAAATGGGACATATTCAGTATTTGTCAAATTGTTTTGTTTAAAAGTTCAAGATAACAAATAAAAATAATTAAAGATAGTTAAGAATCATTAAAATAATTAAACATAACATTAATTTAGAAATATCTCAAAATAGTCAAATTAAGTTTAAAAATACATTATGACACATTAATTCATCATTTTACATGCTAATAACACTTAAATAAATTTCAGAGCGTTACAGCTTACTAGTTGTTTTTAAACTATCTTCGTAACTTTAATGACGACTTACAATCTTTATCGAATCAAACTTTTCTTTCTAGTATTGATTACTTGAATCTTTCGCTAAAATTAAAAATAAAAATGAACAGATATTTTAGTTTAAACTGACCAAAAATAAAGTCAAGTAAATACTAGCTTGTGAACAAAACAGAGCATAAAGTACTACAAAGTGGCAATGCTATGGCATCTATTAATAATAGATGCCAGAGCTAAAAGGCTCAAAGAGTCTACTTTTCTCTTCTTAAGTTTCATCACGAGAGACTCCCTTTTTTTTCTGCTTTTGCAATTATATAATGTTAAATTTTTTTGTTTCTTGCTTTTTTTGTCCTTTATTAATTTGTATCTTTCCTTTAAGATATTATACCTTTTGTTTTATAATGTTTATTCTCAAAATACTTTTCTTCTAATTTTTCTCTATCATGTTATAATCTTCTACCTTTCTCTTACTAGTCAAATATTTTCCTATTATATATATATATATATATATTTTTTCCTTTATTTTCCCTTATAGAGTGCTAAAATAATTGTTTCTTCAAATGTGTCCATATTTAAACACTTTTTTCCCCTAAAATCACATCTCAAATGTTGTTGTTGTTGTCTTTTGTCATATGTACCCCTGAATAATTTAATGTTTAATCTCATCTAAAATCACTCTTGCTTGCTCTTATTAAAATGTATTTTTGTGTTTTTTCTAATTGACCTATTACAATAATTTTTTTTCCTAAAATATGTATTCTTTTGAAAGTTTTTTCACATCATCTTTTCAATTATTATTTTTAATAAATTCACACTCTACTTTGTTACCTGCTGTAACTTTGAGATACGCTTTTTTCCTTACTTTTCTATTTTAACATAATTTTTTCATATGTATTCATGCTTAATTCTTTAATTTTTTATTTTGATTATTTCAAAAGTTCCTCTAACAAATTTTTTAATGTGTTTCTTTTATATAGCTGTCACAAGCCCAAACCCGAGAAGTGACATGATGGTTTAATTAAATTAATTAAACAAATTTAACTAAACTTGCGAATTAATTATTTGGTAATTTAGGAAAACGTAATCTGGGTTATTTGTAAAAATATGATAAATTTAAAACTTTTTAGATAATTAACATTTATTAAGTCCTAATAAATGATTTCATGAATTATCTAAATTAAATCTAAATAATATATAATGTCAATGGGAGTAGGTCGGGCTTCACCGAGGCTACATTGTGCACACGTATAATACCGACATAAATAAAATACAAACCGCAGTCCAACCAAAATAAATAACATCCAAATATTACATGCCTTAGTTCAATAAACAAATAAATTATTTAAAGCTTCTACTGCCTACGTTTGCAATCAGTAGCATCCTAATCAACGGCATGCTACGAACCACTTAGAGGGAGGAATTTTAAAAACAAATAAAACTGTGAGCAAAAGGCTCAGTAGGACTTAGGTTTTGAAAACATTAACTTAAATAAATGAAATATCATTAATACAAAAACTATAGAAGACAGTAAATGAATTCAGTTAATTACATGCTCACCAATTTTTGTCCAAAGATCTCCTGAAAACAAGTTTACCATTTTACCTTGTGCAAAACCATCTAGTTCACTACCGTAGTAGCTCAGTTAGGTTTCGAGATCTACCCCCAAGGTCGCTTTTTGAATGACCTGATCATTGTATATGGCATCATGCACTGATATCTCATTCCGAACAAAGTTCTTGACTGGTTCGATACTGAATACTATGGCACGTATATCATTACCTAAGTCTCATGTTACTAAGTTATTTCATTTACATTTATTATTCAGTTCATTATGATCATATTTACTATTCAACTATTACTAAAAGTAATTTAATAAATATATAACAATCATTCCTTAAAACATTTTTAGAAAAATATATTATGGCCAAAACTCTTTTAAAATCATGGCTAACAAATAAAGAGGGTCTAGAGTCCTACCTTGCTGCTTAGCATGATAGCACAAACTCCATAGTCCTAGTCCGCTATACATCAGCTCTTCAGAACCGCAAATAACCTTAGACGTGGACTAGATACATTAATATCTAATTTAGAATATTCTATATTAGTATGTTATTTCTTGGTGCCTTAGTGTGCCTTTAAAGTCCAAATAATCATGTCTCAAAATCAAAAATCCATTTTATCTTTAAACAATGAAAACTAGTTAAAACTACTATTTTTATGCAACACTGTCGGCTTGCCAACAATTTAGGTCTAGCTTGCCGAACTGTTGATGTTCAGCGTACCGATCAACTAAGTCCAGCTTGCTGAATTGTTTGAATTCAATTCGGTGAAGGATGAGTTCGGCCTACCGATCAATCGAAATCTAGAAAATTTTTAAATTTCAAGCCTAGGCAATCCCAAGCTCAATTTAACATGTTTGTACAATTCTAAAAGCATGGGTAATGTTTAGAAAAGGGTAGAATAACATCCTAAAACACTTTTAAACAATTTTCCTACAAATTTTCATGCAATTTCTCCATTTGCATGCACTTTTAGTACAAACTCAGATTGAACATTGTTTAAGCTCATATGTACTTGGATCGTAGCCTATGTGAGAGATTTTTGACAAATTTAAAGTGAAAATTATTGGAAAAATAGTATGTAGTGAAATTTTAAAATTTTTATATTAGAGCATTTTTCAAAACACAAGTTTGACATACTGTATGCATAAATTAACCAGATCTTACTAACCTTATAAATTCCGAAAAGCTTCCTCAATCAGTGAAGAGAAGTAACATTCTAGAAGGACCTCAACCAACTAGCCTTCTTTGCTATTCTCTATCCATGATCGGAGTGAATGTGGGCTCACATGTACAGCTCTTCCACCAGGTGACTCTCTTTCCGACCAATTGAGAGAACCTAAAGATAGTGTTTGTGATTTGTGAACAAGAGCTCTTAGGGAGTTTTTAGAATCTCACTAGCAAAGTTTCACTCTTAATCTCTCAATTGATCTAAATAATAATGAGACTTACTCCCCTTTTATAGAGGTTGAGCCTAGGAGTCAGCCCTTATCTAATAAGGCCTCAAAAATTTGAATCAAAATCAAATTCGGATCAATATTTAATGAAATCCGCATCTAAAACACGTGATAAAAAATCCCATGGTCGACAGGCCGAACTAGCAAATCGGCCTACTAAACATGTCCCATCGACAAGCCAAAGTTTAAGATCGGCCTGCTGAACTTACAATATTTTATCCCTACGAATCTTTATTTTTCGCTCGAGATTCATGGGATAGAGCCTCAGTTTTAATTCAAATAACCCAATAGAAAAGTGATCTGATTAAAACAGTTATATCTAGATAATCTTTGGGAAAATAAATATTCTTGATAATTCAACAAGTTTATCTTGAATTAATTTAAAATTAATCCAACCGATAAACAGACATGAATTATTCGTTCTCGATGATTTAACAAGTTTATCTTGAATTAATTTTATCACAAAATTAATTCAACCGATAAACAAACATGAATTATCTAATTTTACCGAATTTTAGCCAATCTGATAAATCTGACATAAGTCACCAATTATTGAAAAAGCACACTATATTGTTATAGGATTTTTATGAGTTAGCAAAAGGGACCTGATGGACCTATATAGTTTAAGCCCCCGATAATTATGAAACCCAATATCCTAGATATACATTTCATAATTATCAACTCCAACGCTACTCTACTAAAAGCTTGGAGCTGCACTCTCAAACTATATAGAATTACGAAGCCTGTATAGCTAAGTTTCCATGACATATCATACTGTATTGTATCCCCATAGGATAATCTATAATTGGCTAAAGGACAAGTTCTGTTTTACCTTCCCGATTATTTTTTTCTTATGTTCCATTATATCACCATCGAAAAACTCACCATCTAAAGATAGTATACCATTCAATTACACCTATGTATCCAAATGTTGAGCGCTCCAGTTTCCAATTATAAGATAATATATATAAGAGGATATCACTACTCCTAAAGAGGAGCTATGGATTCCATATCTATGAATAACAGGCCTATGCCTCTAATGTTCTAGCATGCATACCACTATTAAAGTGTGGGTATCACCCTTTGGTATATCAAAAGACACAAATCAAGACAACAGGTCTACTATTCATCTTAAGATTAAGATACAATACAAATGATTGTCAAAAGTGAATCGATTTACCGAGACAAAATTATTAATCCAAATAAATTGACTTTATGTCCTGATCCAACACATCATCATCTATGAAAATGTGCCAATGTTTTTATTTATGGAGTCCACCTTCAATAGTCAAGACAAACCATCTCCTAATAGGTATATAGATAACATAACAATCTTTGCACAAATAAATCACCCAACTTTATTCCCTCGATTGCGGATCTTATGCTTTAGACCGTCACCTTAAGAATCATGTCTTCTGTTTAAGAATCATGTCTTCTGTTTAATCTGTTCATCATATACCCAATTCTTAAAAGTGTAGACCAACAGTCTTAGACTTTTGTTTACTTAACATACATTCAACAAATATGAACGTAAAGAGGACAAGATTTGGTATATTGTCAAGCCTCGGGGTACGGGAGGTGACGTGGTGGATTAATTAAGTTAATTTAGTAAGGATTTAGTTAAAAATTAGGTTTTAGAATCAATTTTATTAATAAAAATGTAATAATTTTAAAATCGTTTACTTAAGCAAACAATTATAATTATTTGAACAAATGAAATAATAAAATAAACAATGAGGAATAATAAAAATAATAAAAATATAAGGTGAGGCGAGAATGGTTCCCATTGGCCCACATCTTATACATACATACAGTACTAACAATATTGCAATACAACCATAGTCCAAAAATAAAGAAAGTTAAGAATTTACATGCCTTGTTTTGCTATAATACAACCTACCAAAATCTTCTATGGTCGCAAGTCCGGTCAGTGGACTTTTCTTTGATTCTAAGCTGATATCCACCTATGAGGTAAGATTTTAAAACAAATAAAACGTGAGCGGAAAGCTCAGTAGGACTATTTATTTAAAACATTTAATTCTTTAAAAGGAAATTTCATTAATCAAATAGACATTTAGAAAATGAACTTAAATGAGTAACAGATAAATAAACAAATAAATGAATAAATAATAAATCAATTAAGTAAATACGGAAGTAAGAAATCCAATAAAGACTTTTCTTACCAAAAAAATTTTATAGGTCCACCAGAAAGAATACCATTTTCTTTTCCTGGGCAAACCATATGTAAATCACCACCATAGTGGCTCAGTTGGGTTTCGGGACCTGCCTTTAAGGTCACATACTACACGACCCGATCTCTGATATGGCATCATGTCCCAAAATATATATACATATATATCTTTTCATGATTATTAAAATCTTTTTTTACCAAATATGATAATTCACATTCATTATGAGGTTTATTATGAAAAATCACCTCAATTCCATCATTTATGAAATCAGTCAATAAAGATGTATTTTCAACCAATCGTTTGAAAACCTTTTTGTTAAAAATTCCTTTTAAGCCAAAACATTTAAAACTAGCTACCAAGGAAGGGGTAGAAGTCCTACCTCGATGCTCGTGCCGGTGTCCCACACCGTAATCCCAGTTTTCTATACGTTAGCTCCGTGGATCCACGCACAACCTTAAATGAAAACTAGGTCTATTAGTATCTAGCATGATATTATCTATGTTACTAAATCATCTCATGGTATCTTAGTGTGCCATTTAGGTTTATAAAATCATTTTATAAAGTCAAAATTTCAATCAGGATTCAAAATAGTAAAAACGGGTGAAAAATCACAAAATTTTACCATGCCCGGTCGACCTACCAGTCGCCCTGGTTTGGCCGGCCGGGCTATGTAGTTCGGCTTGTCGGAGGTCCAAGTCCGGTCGGCCAAACTTTCCTAGGTTCGGCCTACCGGTTGGATGAATCCGGCCTGCTAAACATGAAGTTCGGCCTGTCGATCTGGGAAAATTCTAGAATTTTCCAAACACGGGTCTCGACCTCCCCGAGGTCAAATCTTAAATTCCAACCTGTTTTCTCAATTCTCAGGCATGGGAAATACTCATAATTGATAGAAAAACATTGTAGATTACATTTTGATGCATCAAAACAAGTTTTAAGTTTTTGGAAAAATCCAAAAATAAGAAAAATTTGAGAAAAATGAAAAATCTTGATTCAAATCCGTTTTTGATTAAACAAAGTTTGTATTCTAGCTAATCTAAGTTCATCTAGCCTAGATTGAAGGCTTTCTAAGCTTAGAAATGCTTAGATTTCAAAATGCAAGAAAATTTAAAAAATTGAAAAAGTTTTGAAATTTAGAAACTAACCTTAAATTGAAGCCTTGAATCGAGTTTGTGGTTGCTAAATCTCGTTACTGAGCCTTCAATCCACAATCTCGAAGCTTGAAATCAAATTTTGTTTCAAAAATTTTGAGAGAGAATGAGAGAGAGAGAGTGTAATCGAGACAGAGGAAGAGAGGGCAAGAGAGATGAGCGAGAGATGAGAGAGAGAAAATGAGAAAGAGAGAGAGAGAAGTGAGATATAAATAGAAGGAGAGAGAGAAAATTAGTTGCACAAAACCATATGCAACAACAACACACTGTTTTCAAATAAAAGCTACTTGGTATTTAACAAATCATTTTATTAAAATTTAAAAATAACAATTAAAATTAATCAAGAGTAATTAAAAATTATTAAAATAATCAAAAGTATTATAAGTTTAGAAATTTCACAAAATAATCAAGTTAGGTTTAAAATACTCGTTATGGCACACTAATCTACCATCTTACATTCTAATAATACTTAATAAATTTCAAAGTGTTACATATATAAATAATAAATAAATTCTTTATTGATAAAGATATCTCTAAAAACATATTACATTTTTACTCCTTAGGGCATACACGTCTAACAATCTCCCACTTGCACTAAGTGAGTAAATATGACAAATCTCGCACGTCATAGCTTCCAGATACCTCTCGAAGACTCTCCCAGTAAGTGTCTTCGTGAATGGATCAGCTAAATTGTCCTCTGACTCGATTTTGCACACCATGACATGCCCGCCCTCGACGAAGTCCTTTATCATGTGATACTTTCGATCAATATGCTTACTCTTCTTGTGAAATCTTGGTTCGTTAGCTTTAGCTACACTGCACTGTTATCATTGCACAGTGATACCGCCTTATCCATTCCAAGAACTACCTCAAGATCCCCAATGATCATGCGGAGCCACATTGCTTTTTTCGAAGCATTACTAGCTGCCACATACTTGACCTCTATCGTTGAATCTGAAGTGCAATCTTGCTTCATATTTCTCTAACTGATGGCACCATTGTCCACAGTAAACACAAAGCCCAAAGTTGATCTACTAGAATCTATACAGGATTGGAAATTCAAATCATTATA
Organism: Artocarpus hirsutus; assembly: GCA_946598075.1. NCBI lineage: Eukaryota > Viridiplantae > Streptophyta > Magnoliopsida > Rosales > Moraceae > Artocarpus > Artocarpus hirsutus. The sequence goes on from CAMOHE010051272.1 coordinate 93,931, forward strand.
TCCTAGAGGAGTTAAAGTCCTCACCTGAATATACAAGCATATACCTCGAGTCATTCTCAAGTACTTGAAAATATGCTTTACAGCAACCTAGTGGTTCGGTCCTAGATCTGCCTAAAATTGACTTACAATTTCGATCATATAACAAATATCTAGTCGTGTGCAAAGCATGGCATATATAAGACTACCCACTGCCATAGCATAAGGCACCTTCTTTATGTATTCTCTTTCTTCCTCAAACTTAGGAGAGTCTTTTTTAGAAAGAGTAATTCTAGACCTAGATGGTTGTCCACCTTTCTTAGAATCCTACATTGCAAACCTCCTGAGAATTTTTTCTATGTAGCTGGCTTGTGACAAAGCTATTATTTTGTTCTTCCTATCCCAAAAGATCTAGAGACCGAGAATAAAATTAGCCTTACCAAAGTCCTTCATGTCAAACTGCTTAGTCAACGATAATTTGACTGACGACAAAGCCCCAATGTCATTGTTAATCAATAGAATGTCATCTACATAGAATAGTAGAAAGACCACCTTCCCATTATTAATGTGTTTGTACATACATGGTTCATCCACATTTTGTGAGAACCCATAAGCCTTGATCACCTAATCAATCTTATGTTCCAAGAACAGGAAGCCTGCTTAAGTCCATAAATTGACTTTAGCAGCTTACAAACCTTATCCTCTTGACCCTTGACCTTGAACCTGTCTAGTTGTTCTATATAAATGGACTCATCAAGATAGCCATTTAGAAAAGCTGTCTTGACATCCATCTGTCAAATCTTGTAATCGAAAACGACAGCTATAGACAAGAGAATCCGAATGGACTTAAGCATGGCTATAAGCGAAAAGGTTCCTCGTAATCGATTCCTTCCTTTCACATACAACCTTTAGCTACTAGTCTAGCCTTAAAAGTTTTGACCTTTCTATCTACTCCTCTTTTCCTTTTGTAGATCCAGTTACACCCTATAGGTTTTACCCCTTCGGGAAGATCCGCAAGCTCCCAAACATGATTAGTATCCATAGACTTTATTTCTGTGTTCATGGCCTCTATCTAGAGTTTCGAATCAACATCCTCCATAGCCTCTATGTAAGTGTAAGGATCACTGTTATGTTTATCTGGTTTGGCCAAGAAGGCCTTATCATTGAACATATACCTCTCAAGTTGACGCTCGATCCTCCCACTACGCCGAAGCCCTTTAGGTTGTTGTTCAGGTTCGTTTGGTTTTTCTACACTGATTAGAACAGTTTCATTCGGAACCTCCAGAGTGATTGGATCACTCCTTAACTCCTTAGGCACCACTTTGCTTCGAGGCTTAAAGTCGTCCAGGTAACTCTCCTCAAGGAAAGTTGTATTAGTTGAAACTATGACTTTATTTTCCTTTAGGTTATAGAAATAACCCCCTTTAGCCCGTTTTGGATATTCTACAAACACGCAAACTTCTAAACATGCTTCCAACTCATTCGCATCCTTAAACAAGACACGAGTAGGACATCCCCATATGCAAATATGGTTTAAGGATGTCTTCTTGCCCATCCAGAACTCGTGAGGAGTTTTAGGGACCAATTTTGAAGGCACATTGTTTAAAAGATAACATGCAGTTTGTAGTACATATCCCCAAAAGGACAAAGGCAAAGATGAATAACTCATCATGGACCTAACTATGTCCAACAAAGTCCTATTTCTTCTCTCTGCTATGCCATTCTACTATGATGTGCCTAGTGCAGTCAATAGAATAAAATCCTATTCTCTAATAAGTATCCTAAGAACTCATCAGAAAGGTATTCCCTACCTCGATAGGATCAAAGTGCCTTTATGGGTCAACCCAATTGCTTTTCCACTTTCGCCTGAAACTCCCTGAACTTGTCAAAGTTTTGCTTTTGTGGTGCATCAGGTACATATACCCATACCTCGAGTAATCGTCAATAAAAGTGACGAAGTACCTATACCCTCCTAGTGCTTGGATGTTCAACGGTCCGCAAACTTCACTATGTACAAGTTCTAGAACCTCTTTGGCCCTATTGCCCTTAGACTCGAATGGTCTTTTGGTCATTTTACCCTCCAAACAAGATTCACATTGAGGTATAGATTCCACCTTTAAGTGACTTAAAGGTCGATCCCTTACCAACCTTTGAATCCTATTTAGGTTAATATGACCAAGGCACAAATGTAAAAGATAAGTTTTATTAGAGTGAGAACTATTAAGTCTTTTGGAGTTCTTATCATTCATCTCAGTATTAAGTAGTAAGTCCATCTTAGGTTTGGTAAAATATAGATTATTTTGCATCCATCTAGAACAGATAAAAGATTTATTTTTATGAATCACTACTTTATTATTAAAAAAACCAAAAAGGAGTCTTTAAATAAACAAGCTACAAAAATTAAATTCCTTTTAAATTTAGGAAAAAAATCTTGTAAAATTAAATTCCTACAATTATCAAAATAAAGATAGATATCTCCCACAGCTTCTGCTAAGACCAAGGATCCATCGCCCATCGAAAGCGTGAAGTCTTCATGTAGCAGACTTCTCGTTTCTTTGAAATCCTACAGAGAAGCATAAACATCATTAATTGCACTAGAATCTATGACCCAAATGTCACTAGATTCCTCAACCAAATAAGTTTCTAAATACAGAAGATCACACCTACTTCCTATAGAAAGTAAGTCCATGCAATGCTTCTTGATGTGCCTGACCTTCCCACAAAAGAAGCACTTTAGCTTTGTTGGGTTCTTTTTCTTCTTCTTCTTACTCTTGTTGTTAGCAAGAATAGAATACTTCCCATTTTTGGCCCGTTGTTTCTTTCCATTCCCTAAGTTGGGATTGGAACCAGAAGCAACTACCAAATTGGCATCTCCACCTACAGGAGACTTCCTGATCAGCAGTTTGAACTCTTGTAACTATTTCATCAACTCTGTTAAGGTCATATCCTACTATTGCTTAAAGTAAATATATCTCTAAACAGAATAAATTCCTTTGACAGAGTCTTAAAGACCATAGTTATCTGAGTTTCAACATCGATGTCGACTCTATTGGTTTGTGCCTCAGCGAGGTAACCCATGACTAACATCATATGCTCCTTTATTGATGTCTCCGGTCTCTGCTTATAGTTTAAGAGTTTCCAAACTGCCCCTTGCCGTTTTGTTAGGGCCTAGCCTCCAAACATGTTTTCTAGATTATCCAAGATCAGTTTAGCAGTCTCATAATCCTCATATTGAGCCTGTAGCATGTTGTTCATGCTAGCCATAACATAATAGCAGGCCTAATCATTTGCTTCTTTCCAATTATGAAATGTTTGTAATTGATTGTTGATGGAGTCTCCCATAGGCTTAGGAGGACAACAGCTTGTCAACATGAATTTTAGTTTCTCAAAGGACAAGACGATGTCCATGGTCCGTTTTCAGTCATTATAATTCTATCTGGTTAATTGGTTTTTGTCAAGTATCAAAGTTAAAGCATTTTTAGACATTTTTAATCTACAATAAAGAATCACGTACCAAACATAAGCAAGCATAGCATAATAACTTAGTCATTTAACAATCATGTAAAAACATAAAAATCTGTTTATGTGTCAAAACCTTGAAAATATCACAACCTTACAATAATAATTCTCAACTCATAATTCAACAAGCTTCTATGGGAGTCATGCTAGATTCAGTCAGGAACACGGATCCCTTCCAGATTAATCTATGCCATCCAAGACCCATATGGTCTAGCATATATTAATAATCGTTTCTTTGGCCATTAATTTTATTAACAGAGCTCCTAGGGGAGGTTAATAATAAAATTAACATGAGTATATAACCATCGTTTCAATATTTTATCCATGATTTATAATCATCACCTAAGGGTGTGCAACCATAAATCATGCTAAAATACCTTATTCTCTTGGAGATCTAATCTGGTACATGATAGAAATTCTTTCATAGGGGTCAGGACCACCATGTTCTTCCTATGGACCAATGATGGAGGCCTTAGGTTCTCTTTTCGAAAACCTTCTCCCACTCAATTTTTTAATATCAAGGTTTTATTTTAAAAGACATGCATGAACAATTTTAAATGAGCGGCACTCCCTATTCTATATGGCATGTTATCAATACATGGCAAATCATATTATAATGCGGACAAGCAAAGCAATCAAGCAAAGCTATAAGCAAGATAATAATAAATAACCGTAATGTTATGGTTCTACCCTAGAGAATAGAAAATAAAGATTATAAGAGAATAATCGAAACATATTATCGAATCTTACCTCACATTTGGCCTACCGATTTGCGACCATCGGCCTGCCGAATTGGAGGGTTTGGCATGCTGACCTAGCAAAAACCACCTTTTTTAGAAAATACAATTTCTAATGTAATTTATTAATTTTATTTTCAATAATTCAAAAACATAAAATTAGAGACTCAAGAAATACCTGGGAGTGTCATCATTCATCTTCTAAATTCGTTTTCTTCGAATGATTATTTAACTACAAAATTCTTACAAATTTAAAATTAAATAATAATTCCTAAACAGAAATGATAGTCTGTCATCTAATTACATAAAAAACTTAGATATACATTCTAAACTTTAAGAAACCATAACTAATACAAATTAACTAATTAATAAATAATTAAATAATAATTTAATCAACCATAATTAATTAATAAACGTTCACCATATAATCCATGACAACATAAAAATATATAGAAACCCTAGAGTGCTAACTCTCTATAAAATTAAATTCAAGTATAGGAGAGATCAAGATCACATAATTTACACATATAGCATGATCACAAACTTTCAAATTTATGTAAAAACTATGGCTCTGATACCAATTGTTGGAAAAATAATACGCAACAAAATTTTAAAATTTTTATATCAGAGTATTTTCTAAAACACAAGTTTGACATGCTATATGCATAAGTTAACCAGATCTTACTAACATTGTAAATGCCAAAAAGCTTCCTCAATCAGTGAAGAGAAGTAACGTTCCAAAAGGACCTCAACCAACTGGCCTTCTTTGCTATTCTTTATCCATGACTGAGTAAGTGTGGGCTCACACGTACAACTCTTCCACCAGGCAACTCTCCTTACAACCAATTGAGAAAACCCAAAGCTAGTGTTCGTGATTTGTGAACAAGAGCTTTTAGGGAGTTTTCAGAATCTCACCAGTAGAGTTTCTCTCTTAATCTCTCAATTGATCTAAATAACAATGAGACTTACTCCCTTTTTACAAAGGTTGAGCTTAGGAGTCAGTCCTTATCAGATAAGTCCTTATCAGATAAGGCCTCAAAAATTTGAATCAGAAACAATTCGTATCAATATCTGATGAAATCTTCATTCGGCCTGCTGAACATGTCCCATCGACAGGCCAAAGTTTAAGATCGGTTTGCCAAACTTATGATTTTTTATCCATACGAATCTTTATTTTTCACTCAAGATTCTTAGGATAGAGCCTCAGTTTTAATTCAAATAACCTAATAGAAAAGTTATCTGATTAAAACAGTCATATTTAGATAATCTCTAGGAAAATAAATATTCCTGATAATTCAACAAGTTTATCTTGAATTAATTCAAAATTAATCCAACAGATAAACAGACATAAATTATCTGTTTTTGATAATTCAACAAGTTTATCTTGAATTAATTTTATCACAAAATTAATTCAACCGATAAATAGACATGAATTATTTGATTTTATCAAATTTCAGCCAATTTGATAAATCTGACATAAGTCACCAATTATTTGAAAAGCACGTTGTATTGTTACAGGATTTTTGTGAGCTAGCAAAGGGGACCTGATTGACCTTTATAGTTCAAGCTTGCGATAATTATGAAACCCAATATCTCATATATAAATTTCATAATTATCAACTCCAATGCTACTCCACTAAAAACTTGGAGCAGCACTCTCAAACTATTTAGAATTATGAAGCCCCTATAGCTAAGTCTCCATAACATATCATAGTGTATCGTATCCTCATAGGATTATTCATAATTGTCTTAAGGACAAGTTCTGGCTTACCAACCTGATTATTTTTATCTTACATTCCATTATCTTGCCATTGAAAAACTTACCATCCAAAGATAGTATACCATTCGATTACACCTATGTATCCAAATGGTTGAGTGCTCTAGTTTTCTAATTACTAGATAACGCATAGAAGAGGATATTAATACTCCTAAAAAGGAGTTATTGATTCCATATCTATGAATAACAGGTCAATGTATCTAGAGTTAAGCCTCCAACATACTGGCATGCATACCACTATTAAAATGTGGGTGTCACCCTTAGTATATCTAAAGACACAAGTCAAGAAAATGGGCCCACTATTCATCTCAAGATTAAGATACAATACAAATGATTGTTAAAAGTGAATTGATTTGCAAGGCAGAATTATTAATCCAAATCAATTCACCTTATGTCCCGATCCAACACATCGTCACCTACGACAATGTGCCAATGTTTTTATTAGTGGAGTCCACCTTCGATGGTCAAGACAAACCTTCTCCCAATAGGGATATAGACAACATAACAATCTTTACGTGAATAAAGTGCCCAACTTTATTCCCTCAATTACGGATCTTATGATTTAGACTGTCACCTTAAGAATTGTGTTTTTCGCATAATCTGTTCATCATATGCCCAATTCTTAAAAGTTCAGACTAACAGTCTTAGACTTTTGTTTGCTTAACATACATTCATCAAATATGAATGTAACAAGGACAAAATTTGGTATGTAAACAATAAATATATTCTTTATTGATGAAAATGTTTTCAAAAACATATTATATTTTTACTCCTTAGGGCATATACGTGTAACAAAAATTAGAAACTTTGAAAGGAGAGTTAACCTCAATAAACATTTTTGAAGAAAACTTAGTGGCTTGAACTTTGTTTCTTGGCCTCCTCTTTGGTTGAAATTGAGCTGAGTTAGGCTCTTGAAAAAAGTTTGAGTATATGTGTGTGTTTGAGAGAGGAAAAAAGAAATGAGAAAGAAAGAGAGAGTAAGAGTTAGAGTGATAACTATGAAAGGGAAAAGGAAGTGAAGTCAAGTTTTTATTCAAAGAAGGACGGTGGTTTCATAGTAACAATAGTGTTCTGCACACAGTTGCAATTTGTCTAATAAATGGTTTGAGGGCTTATTAGGAATTTCTAAATTTGTTTTCCCAAAATTTGGTTTTTGGGAATAAAAATACAAATATCAAAATTGTTTAAAAGTCAACAAAGGTTAAAATTCATATATGGTAATTTTAACAAATTTTAAAATTTAAGATAGCTTACAAAATAATTAAAAGTGATATTAATTAAAAAAATATTACAAAATGATTAAATTATTCTAATTTTGAAATTAGACACACTAATTCACCAAATTACATACTAATCACACTTAATTAATTTTTGGACATTACAAATATTCTTCTCTAAAGGAATTTTGTCCTCGAAATGAGTAATCATCTCAAAAGCAAAACAAATATGGGTACAGTTTTGCATCATTGATTCTAATTGTCATGTTGCCTTATTAACATTGTGGTGCTCCCACAAGACCTTCACTAGTGGTATGCCATGATGTTGTAAACTAGTTACCTTTCGATCAATGATTTGACTAGCACCTGTTTGTAGGTTATGTCCTTATGGATCGGTACATCATGGAATGAAACAACTTTCCTCAGTTCGGGCAGGCATTTTCGAAGCATCAAAATGTGGAACACATTGTGAATGTGAGACAGCTTTAGAGGGAGATCAAGTCGGCAAGCAACAACACTAATACTATCAGTAATCTCAAATGGTCTGACGTGCCTCAGCCTAAGTTCCCCACTTACACCAAAACGCGAAATCCCTTTTCTTAATGAAACCTTTTAGAGAATAAAATCATGTATTTTGAATCCTAGAGGTTGGTGTCTCTTATCAGCATAACTTTTCTATCGGCTTTGAATAGCTTTCAATCGACCCCGAATCACTATAGCCGTTTCTTTACTCTCATGGATCTTATTAGGTCCAGTAACGATCCTATCTTCTGGTTCTAACCAACAAACTAGTGATCAAATGGTCTCCCATAAAGTGCCTTGAATGGTGCCATATCAATACTTGCTTGGTAACTACTATTGTACACGAATTCAACTAGGTGCATGTGTCTTTTCTAGTTTTTGCCAAAGTCCAAAATACAAGCACGTAACATATCCTCAAGAATCTAAATAACTCATTCAGACTATCTATCGGTTTGAAGGTGAAAAGTAGTGTTGAAATTCAAGTCTATGCCTAGTGCTCCTTGGAAACTACTCTAATATTTAGAGTTAAACCAGGTATCCCTATTAGAAGTAATAGACAATGGAACTCCATACAGTCTTACTATATGCTTGAGATACAACTCTCCTCAAACACATTGATTTAAAAGGTATGAAATGTGTTGATTTTGTCAATCTATCAACAACAACCCAAATTGCATCATGCTTATGCTGTGTTCTTAGTAAACTGATGAGGAAATCAATTATAATGTGCTCCTACTCTCACCTTGGAATGAGAAGTGGTTGAAGTTGTCCAGTGAGCTTTTGATGTTCAGCTTTCACCTAAAAACATGTCATACACTTGGCGACATATTCTAGAATATCCTTTCTCATACCTCTCCGCCAATATTATCTTTTCAGTTCGTGATACATCTTTATGCTTCTTGGATGAATAGCAAATCAGGACTTGTGTGCTTCATTTATTGCAGCCTTTATCACTTCTTCTATTGTAGGTATTGCCAAATGTTTCCTAAAATATAGTGACCCATCTACATATATTTTGCATTCATCAAGGTATGCTCCATTTTGTTTCTGCATCCATATTTCTTGAAGCTGTTCATCCTATCATTGATTCTTCTTTACCATTTGAACAAGTGTCAGGGTAGATTCCATATGGTATACCAAAACTTGATTGCAATCTTTGTAAAATTGCAGCCTATTATCACTTACTAAAACATCTCTTTTCCAATCCTCAAACGCCAAACAAGAGAGAATTCTAGAAGATTTCTTGCTAAGCACATCTACAATTACATTGGCTTTTCCTAGATGATATTGTAGCATGAAGTCATAATCTTCTGTAAATTCCATCCATCTCTACAGCCTCAAGTTCAAATCCTTGTGGGTGAAAAAATACTTTAGACTCTTGTGATACGAGAAAATAAGAAATATCGCTCCGTACAAATAACATCTCCAAATCTTCAGTGTATGAACTACTGTTGTGAGTTCTAAATCATGAGTTAGGCAATACTTCTCGTGAGGTTTCAACTATCATGATCCATATGCCATAACCAATCTATGTTGCATTAATATGCATCCAAGTTTGCGTCCCGACGTATCAATGTAAACTTCAAAAGGCTCGTCACTATTTGGTATGATCAGCACTAGAGCGGTAGTCAATTGGGTCTTCAACTCCTAGAAGGCATACTCGCATTCTGCATCCTATTCAAACCGAACATCTTTCTTAAGCAATCGTCTCAATGGAGCATCTATCTTCGAGAAGTCTTAGATGAATTTTCTATAGTATCCTATGAGTCCTAAGAAGCTATGGATTTTAGCCACATTCCTCAGTTGTTCCCATTGCACCACTGTTTCTATCTTAGAAGGATCCATTGAAAAACCCTAATTGGAGATGACATGTCCTAGAAACTTGACTTCGATCAACCAAAACTCGTACTTCTCTTTTTTAGCATATAGTTGATGTTCTTGTAGAGTCTGAAATACAATATTTAGATGCTACTCAGGCTTCTCCTAGTTTTTAGAAGAGATCAGTATGTTATCGATGAACGCAATCACAAACTGATTTAAAAAAGTCCTAAATATCTGATTAATCAAGTCCATGAAAGTTGCAGGGGCATTTGTTAGTCAAAACAACATCACCAAAAACTTGAATGTCCATACCGGGTCTTGAAGGCCATTCTTGAAATACTTCTTCCTTGATTCTAAGATGATGATATCTTGAACACAAGTCTATTTTTGAGAAATACCGAGAACCTCGTAATTGATCGAATAGCATATTGCTTCTCGGTAGTGGATGCTTGTTCTTCACTATGACTCGATTCAACTATCGATAGTCAATACATAACCAAAGAGTTCCATCATGTTTCTTCACAAATAGAACTAGCACACCCCATAGTGATGTACTATTTTAGATGTATCCTTTATCTGCAAGTTCCTGAAATTACTTCCTCAACTTCTTCATTTCTGTCGATGCCATTTAGTATGCTAATATGGAAATCATAGCAGTCCCAGGGAGTAACTCAATCCTGAACTCGATTTTTTGGTGTGCTGGCAATCTAGGTGACTCTTTAAGGAAAACATCATCAAACTCGCCAACCATTGGTATCATTGTGTTTCTTCCTGCTGCACTAGATTATTCCTCTTGGTTTAAAAGAAGCGCGTAACAAGCTAAGTTTCTTTGTTCTCCAAAACATGTTCTCATGAGTTGTTCACTCATTACTCAATTATCACCACCTTGGTAGGTGATCATTGTTCCCTTATTGGTCACTAAGGTTACTTTTCTAAGGTAGTAGTCTACAATGGTATTATACTGAGATAACTAATCCATTCCTAAAATTACATCGTATGTAGTCATGGGGATTACAATCAAATCATTTCTCAAAATTTCACCCGTAATCATTATTTTACAGGATTTACACACACTATCCATATACGCTCGCCCCAAAGGTGACATAATTATCAAGGGTTCATTAAATTCCTCTATCTCTAATCCCAAGGTATACAAATAAATTTGAAATGAGAGAATGTGTGGTACCAGCATCAAACAAGACACGTGCTAAAGACTATGAAACAAGAATCATACCATCAACTTCTGCATTGCTAGCTAGAGCGTCAAAACTTCCTGTAGTCATGGTGCGGGCTTAAGCTAGAGCTTTTCCTTTTCCTCTATTGGCATTACTAGGTACAGGCTTCATTGGCTAATGTTGTTGTGGTGGAAGAGACTACACACTATAGACTGGGTGCTCTACACTATGGAATGTTCCTCTAGAAAGTCAACGATTGGTAACCTTATGCTGGATAAGGCATTGGTTGAGGGGTGAACTAGTGAAACTACTGTTGATGGACTTACTGAAGCTGAGCAAAAGACTGGGTCTGGGATTGACAGGTTACACCCTCTCTAGTCTGGGATCCTTTTTGAGAATTCCTTATTGGGCAATTTTTCTTGATATGTCCTAGTTGCTCGTAGAAGTGACAATGGAAGTTATAAGGATTGCATCGTCAACTACCTGAAGAACAGCTACTTCCACTATTGGCATTACCGTGCAGGTTCTTCACTTGAGCCTAATGGTTATTGTTGCCTCTCCTGTTGTTCCTTTAGGGCCCACCTAAGGTCCTCGCTCTGTTCTCATAGTAAGTAGCATTGTAGCTTTCCACTAACAAAGCTAACAAAACCAACTCACCATAATCCTAAATTAGTAAGGCAACCAGATGTTGTCGGATAGATGCTTTAAGTCTGTTTTGGAACTTGATACACTTTTCTTACTTAAAAGCCACAACAGATGGAGTGAATTTGGCCAGTTCAGTGAACTTCGCCTCATATTCCTAGACTGTCATGTCGCCTTGTTACAATTGGTAGAATTTAGTGATCTTTTGGTCTCTATACCCTTGTGAAAAATAGTGCTCATAGAATAACCTTTTGAATCTGTAGCAGTCAATGTTTATGTTGTTTTCCATGCATTTGGCTGGCTTTAACTAGGTATTTACACTTCCTTTTATTTTGTAAGCTGCAAATTCAATTTGGTATTCTGTTGGTATTCCAAGTGTATCTAGATGCTTAACCATTGAATCCAACCAATACTCGGCTACTTGTGGATCCCTTTTTCCATTAAAAGTCAAGATGGCTGCATGTTAGAATTCCTTGAAATAATCATGCCAGTAACCTGCTGCAGCATCCTCATGTTATACCTTTGCCACCATCTACCAGAAAGTAACAAACATAGCTACCATTATGCCTTCATCGTTCATAGGAATTGCGTCAGCAGCAGCTGAACAACACCTAGGTGCCATCTCTTAATTTTGAAAACAAAATTAGACTATTAGTGGTTTTCATTGTCGTATCTATGTATGTACAATTCCCAAGGTTCAAAACCTCGCTCTAATACCAAAATCTGTCAAGAGCCCAAACTCGAGTAATGATGTAGCAGTTTAATTAAATTAATTAAACAAATTTAGCTAAACTCACCAATTAATTATTTGGTAATTCAAGGAAACGTAATTTGGATTATTTGTAAAAATGTGATAAATTTAAAACTTTTTGGATAATTATCATTTATTAAGTCCTAATAGATGATGATTTCATGAATTACCTCTAAATTAAATCAAAATAAAACGCAATGTCAATGGGAGCAGGTCAGGCTGCAGTAGGCCCACATTATGCACACACATAATGCTGACATAAATAAAATACAAACACTGTCCAGCCAAAATAAATAACATCCAAATATTGCATGCCTTAATTGAATAAATAGATAAATAAATTAAAGCTTCTATTGTCCATGTGTGCAATTAGCAGCATCCTAATCGACCATATGCTACAAACCACTTAGAAGGAGGAATTTTAAAAACAAATAAAACTGTGAGTGAAAGGCTCAATAAGACTTAGGTTTTGAAAACTTTAACTTAAATAAATTAAATATCATTCATACAAATACTGTAAAAGACGGTAAATGAATTCAGTTAATTACACGCTCGCCATTTTCTGTCCAATGATCTCCTAAACACAAGTTTAACATTTTATCTTGTGCAATGCCCTCTAGTTCACCACTGTAGTGGCCCATCTGGATTTTGGGACCTGCCCCAAGGTCACTCTCTACATGATCTCGATCTCTGTACGTGGCCTCATGCACTAATGTCTCATTCTAAATGAAGTTCTTGACTCATTTGGTGCTAAATACTAAGGTACTTATATCATCAGTTGAGTTTCATGTTACCAAGTTATTTCATTTACATTCTTGTTTAGTTCATTATGATCATATTCACTATCCAACTATTACTAAAAATAATTGAATAAATATATAACAATCATTCCTCAAAACATTTTTAGGAAGATATGTTGTGGCCAAAAATCTTTTAAAATCATGGCTAACAAATAAAGAGGGTCTAGAGTCCTACCTCACTATCTAGCATGATAGCACAAACTCCACAATCCACTATATGTCAGTTCCTTGAAACCACAAACAACCATAGAGATGGACTAGATATATTAATATCTAATTTAGAATATTTTACATTAGTATGTTATTTCATGGTGCGTTACTGTGCCTTTAAAGTCTAAATAATCATGTCTCAAAATCAAAAATTGTTTTTTATCTTTAAACGATGAAAACTAGTAAAAACTATCATTTTTATGTAGCACTGTCGACCTACCAACCATTTAAGTCTGGCCTACCAAACTGTTGATGTTTTACCTACCGACCTTCTAAGTTCGACCTGCTGAACTGTTTAAATTCGGCCTATCGATTTATTAAAATTTGGAAAATTTCTAGATTTCGAGTCTCGGCGATTCCGAGCACAAAATCTCAATTTAACCTGTTTGTACAGTTCTCAGAGCATGGGTAATGTTTAGAAAGGGTAGAATAACATCCCACAACAGATTTAAACACTTTTCCTACAAATTTTCATGCAATTTCTCCATTTATTTTGAAAACTGAAAAAATATATATAAAAACTAGTTTAATCTCATTTTTGTTCAAACAAAGCTTGGATTTGTTGTGATTTAGGTTCCACAAACTCAAATTAAACATTGTTTAAGCTCATATGTACTTGGATTGCAACATGCATGAGAGATTTTTGACAAATGAAAATTTGAAACTTTGAAAAGAGAGCTAACCTCAATAAATGTTTTTGAAGAAAACTTGATGGCTTGAGCTTTGCTTCTTGCCCTCCTCTTTGGTCGAAATTGAGTTGAGTTAGGCTCTTGAAATTAGTTTGAGAATTTGTGTGTATGTGTGTGCGTCTAAGAGAGGAAGAGAGAAACAAGAAAGAAAGAGAGAGTGCTAGTGAGTGTGACGAGTATGAGAGGGAAAAGGAAGTGAGGCCACATTTTCATTTAGATAGGGAGAGTGTTTTCACAATAAAAATTGTGTTTTGTATACAGTTTCAATTTGTCTGATAAATGGGTTGAGGGCTTGTCAAGAATTTGTCAATTTGTTTTCACAAAATTTGGTTTTGGGTAATAAAAATAAGAATATCAAAATTGTTTAAAGGTCAACAAATGCTAAAATTCATTTATGGTAATTTTAACAAATTTTAAAATTTAAGATAACTTACAAAATAATTAAAAATGAAATTAATTAAGAAAATATCATGAAATAATCAAATTATTCTAATTTTGAAGTTAAGCACACTAATTCACCAAATTACATACTAATTGCACATAATTAATTTTTCAACATTACAATAGTTTTTCCCATATTGTTTCATATATGTTTCTATTTAACTCTTATATGTAATCATTATCTTACGAATAATACATATAAAAATATTTGTGTTAGATTCGTAATAATAACATCTAACTAAGTTTTTCTTATCAAATGAATTAAAAAAATAATGGCAAAGTGATTAAAATTTAATGCGCAGATTGAACATCTAAAATTACTTCCCGCATGCATAGCACGTGGTATTTGAGTAGTAGATCATTATTCGTTAAGAGTAATACTAATTTCCATCCTAAATTTTGGATGTGTGTATATATATATATATATATATATTATTTTACATATGTTAGATGACTCTTAGAAATAATCAGTAGTGGAGCTAAAAATTTTCTTGGTGGGGCTATGAAAAAAAGTTAAAGATAGTTTTTGAAATGGATCATCCCACTTATGCGACTGCTATAATAACCACATCTGAGATCCCACTTATGCGACTGCTATAATAACCACATCTGAGATCGATGGCACGTGTTTGATATTTTACACTTTTTTTTGAACTTAGAGATTGATTATCTAAGTCTATTTATTTCATTTATTAACATTTAGCAGCACCGCCTCTTGATAGTTAAAATAAACGAGGGCCTACACATGGCAGAGGACCAGTTAATGCCATGAAGGCAGGCCTGACAAGTTAGCCGTTTAATTTGATGTTGATTGTCACCAAGCTATTTGTGGCAATATCGAGCAGTTTAACAACAAAGTAGTATACATATTCTGTAACCATGACAATTTTCATAATTTGGATTTGATGCATGTAGTAGAGGACATTAGGGTATTGCTGCGTCACTGTCTTTTGGTAAGTATAATTGTTATAAATTGCTTAAAATGAGTATATTTAATTATTTTATTATCTAATTTTAGAAGTTTGTAGGATACCTTTGACATTGACTTTTGAGAGAAAATAATTCGGAAGGCAATTGATGAGCAAATGAGGTGGGCATGGAAGGGTCAGAAGTACAAGCTCCACGGTTACTTTGATGAGATTGGTTGTGAAAATGATCTGGTGAAGGCAAAGAAGAAACCACGTAAGGAAGTCATGGACAAAAGGGGATTGAGACTTTCTTGTGACCTTTGGACTGCTCGTAAATTTGTGGTAAAGCTTGCCACTCTTTCAACTTAATATTTGAAAGTTTAATTTACTTGAATTTGTATACTTCATTTTACTGCAAGGAAAATAAAAACAATGTTCAAAACGCAAAAGAGAGTCCAAAAATGTATTTTTATCTAAATCACTACATTGCATCCGATGTTGCCAAGCTTTGACCTCGTTTACGGGTCAAAATGAGACATGGCGTTTGCAGCATTGACATCTGGATAATTATTGGACCAACTTTTAGGAGCTGTATATAATTATTTTTTCAATTCTGTGATTTCAAATATGTAAGCTTTGTTTTGTTTCATTAAACTTATTTCTATTTAAATGTTGATTTAGAATTGTATGCTGGGGTTGGGACAACAATATTATATAGAAGGATAACTTAGAGTGAGTTCACAGTAGCGTGTATGTTCGTTTGATAGGATCACAATAGTAGAAACTGTAGATTGCACAATGGTCTAAAAACGTCATGCTATGTTGTCACGATGGTTAAAAACTATTATATAATCGTCCGTCGTAGTACCAATGAGACTTTTTACAAGTTTTTTACTACCATAGAATCCTTATTTTGACAGGGTTTTAGAGTCTTGAGACGAGGCTACCACGACTATTTTTAGTAAAAACCGTCATAAAACGCTAAGCTTACATGACGATTTTTATAAAAACTATCGTGAACCGTCATGAAAAAATTGGTCTGAAACTAAAAATAAGCCAGAATTTCTAGTTTCTCATAGGATGACTAGTCACATATTTTTGCCATTAATACAATGCCTTGATTTCATAATCACATAATTACATTGAACTATAAAATTTTACAAAATCATAAATATATTTACATTGTAAAAACATGCACTTTTTTCATGCTTGCATAGGAGTTGATGGATTCCTTGTATCTGAGTCTATGTTTTCATATGTAAGGTAAAGAAACAAAAATAAAAATAAGTAGAATTAATAAATATAATGAAAATAAAACTAATTAACTAAAATACGAACACAAACACACAGTCATGGAAGCTTTCCATCAAACTTGTAGTGGGTATCACAATAACACTTAGACATCACAAACACATAAAAAGTAATCTATTCTCACACTAAAATGCTAAATGTTGTTCAAAGTTCTTTCAAATACCAAATACAAGTAACACATACTAACTGGCAAATTTAATATAACTAATATTAAACTAAAACTAACACTAAATAACACTAAAATAGCCAAATAATAATAAGATTAGATCTAACAATAACAGTAAAACTAATTAAAATTGAAATTAACAAAACTAGATAATGAAATAATTAAAACTAAAACTAAATAATAAATAAAAATGATGTAACCAAAAATTTAAAAACAATAAAAATGGTTTGAAATTTACCAACAGCTATGGAGTAAGTGGAACGTCAAGGGATGAGGTCGAACGACGGTAGAGTCGATAGAATGTTAAGGGATGAGGATAAACAGCGGCGAATGATGTCGGGTTTGTTGGGGGTTGGGTCGCATGATGGTGGGATCGTGGAGAGAGTGATGGGGGAAAGTCAAAGTTAGTGGAATGTCATGGGGGGGCTGGGTTTGTTGGTGGCTAGGTCGTAGGGGGACTAGTTAGAGAAAGAAGGAGGTTTAAGAGTTACAGAGGGTTTAAGTTAGAGAAATTTTGAATAAATAGGGAAGGCCATGGCATTGACGCAGGCATAAATTTGGGCAAAGGGCTAAAAATTTTGAATATACAAAACCTTTCATGATGGTTTTTACTAAAAATCGTCGTGAAAGGTTGAATCTTACACGACGGTCGTTACTAAAAACTTTCATCGAAGGTTAAATCTTACACAGTAGTTTTTAGCAAAATAGTCATGTAAAATTTTACCTAAAAACATCATGAAAGGTCCATCATCACTAACACGATGGTTTTCGAAATTTTAGGCATACTCTCTGCATTTTTGCCTTTTCTTACCATGACAAGTTTCGAAAAAACGTTGTTAAATAAGGGTTCTGTAATCTCAAGCTTTTTGTAGCGACTACAAGAAAACAACCTTTAGCTAATATAAATTTAGTAGCATAAATCTCTACTTGTGGTAGCAAAAAGTTTCCACTACCAAAAAATTATGGTAGCTAATGTTGGAATAAATACAATATATATGGGCTAATATATTAAATAAATATGTATTGAAGGTTATCATAAAAGGTTGCCTAATTAAAAGTGAACAATTTAGGTTTTGGGCTTTTAATGAATCATTAAGTATTGGCCTCCTATGTGTAGAAGCCAAAATATAATTTTTAATTTTATAATGAGCTAAATTAGTAATTAAGGATGACTGTTAAGGTTAGCAGTTATGTAAGGGGGTTGTGGTCCCTAAATAGTACGTACGTTATTTTTTTGTCACCGACCTATAGAGAGATTATAGAGACATTCTTGAAGGAAGAATTACCTACCAGACTTGGAAGATCCTTAACCTATAGACTTGGGATTTAGTTTAGTTTCCACATCTTATTAATTATCTCTGTATTTAACATGAATAATCCTAGGTAATGACGGTTTTCATCACAATATCTTTCTCTAACAAGTGGTATCTAGAGCTTCTTTATGTTAAATCATTGGGAATCAATAATTTTCTAGACGTGATTCACATAGGAAAATTCTCAAATTTAACAATCTATGGTTTCCCTAAAATTGTTGAATTTGACAACAAATTTGGAGACTTTTTGGATTAATTTAATCAAGAATTTTTGGGTTTTTTATTTTTTTATTTTTTATTTAACCTAAAATATTAAAAAAAATAAAGAATGTGGCCAGTAGCAACCTTACTGTTGCCAGCGCTAGATTTCATGCACAACCACAAGGGAGAGGGAAAAGCAACGGCCAAATGCTGCCACATAAGGAAGAAAAAAAGGACTTTTCATGGTTTTCACTAGAGGCTAGAAAAGCGACGAATAAAGTCACAAATAAAGCCTACGGCTGCGTCGATGAATAAAGCCATGGCCAATGGCTGCAGCGAATATGGAAAAGCAACGGCCTAAAGAAAATATAAAAAAAAGGTGGGGCCATTTGGCTGACAGTTGGCCCTACCACCACCGAGGTTGGCCCCTTTTGGTGGCCACCACTAAGTGCCAATCGAAGATGGAGCTGTGGCTGTGGCCGCGACAAAATGAAGATGCAACCATTATTATCTCATTTCCTAGGGGGTCGAATAAACCCCCTAGGGTTTCTTTATAGGTTCTGGGCCTTGGCCTAGAACTAAATATTCATACACGGGCCAAACTTTGGCTCGTGACTAGAGAAGAGCCCAGGAGTTAAACCCCTAGGTGACTAGCTATTAAAAAAAACTATGGTAACATATAGGGCTTAATTGGGCCTATGACCAGAAAGAATCTAGGGGTTAAACTGTTGTGTGACCTAAAAAGAAAAAAGGAAAGGTGTCATGGGCCTGGCCTATGACACAAAGAAAAAAGAAAGGGGGGCTAGTTTAGGGTCTGGGTTGGGTTCACACGACCCGGTCCAGCCCCGACCTAGTTAAAGTTGACCAGTCAAGTTGATCGATTGACTTTGACCTGTAGACTTTGACCAAGTTGCCTTTTGGCCAAATTTTTTATTTTTTATTTTAATTTTGGTCATTTTTTGTGTAATTTTAAATTTAAATATTAGTATTTTATATATTTTTTGAGATGAATTAATTGAAACAACATGTCACTAAAGTAGCCTCTCTTATGGAAATTGATTTGTTTTTGGAATATAATTAAATAGTTGTGTCCATGCAACTTATGTGAATGTTGACCGGCCCAAAGAAAGGTCAATATTTGACATAATTGCATGTATACTTATGGTAATAAACACGTAATGATTATTCAATTTTACATATGAACACTAAGTTAGCCTAAAGAAAGATTTATTATTTGACATATTCTTATTGTCAGTATTTGATTACTACACCAAGATATCACTTACAAGTTAATATTTCTATTCAATGACTAAATATTAAAGGAGTGCCTAGTATCTTTAGATGGGGTTAACTTTATTTGGATTTATTATTGGTATTTTGGATTCTTATGTGAGCATGTTTTTTGTTTGTTATGTGGTTCTTGATTCAGCTACTAGTTTTGCCTCAAACATTACTACCAACATCAATTCCATTCCTATGCTAAATGGCAGCAACTTCAAATCATGGAAAGTGAACCTCCTTACAATTCTTGGAGTCATAGATCTCGACCTTGCCTAAGGGTTTCTTCTCCTGCACCTCTTACAGATAAGAGTTCCTCTGATGAAAAGAGCAACATAGAAAGGTGAGAGAAGTCAAATAGCATGTGTATGAAGAATGTAGAGAATGCCATTCTAGAAGTATTAAGGGCACTATATCGAAAACCGTAAAGACAGCCAAAGAGTTCCTCGAGGACATTGAGAAAAGATTTATCAAAAATAAAAAGGCTCAAACAAGTACACTTTTGGCAAGCCTCATCTTAATGAGATACAGAGGTAAGAGGAACATTTGGAAGTATATCATGGAGATGTCTCATCTTGCTTCAAAAGTAAGAGCACTTAAGCTTGACCTTTTTGAGGACTTGCTAGTGCATTTGGTTCTTATATCTCTTCCCTCACAATTCAGTTAGTTCAAGGTGAGCTATAACTACCATAAGGAGACTTGGTCTCTTAATGAGCTCATCTCACACTATGTGTAAAAAGAGGAAAGGTTAAAGCAAGAAAAGATAGAAAGTGCTCACTTAGTTTATACTTCCAAGTACAAAGGGAAGAAAAGAAAGAAGGAGAAGGAAGCTATAGTTACGGCACCTCAAAAGAAACAACAAAAAAGATGGGATGATCAGGAAGGTACGAGTTGTTTCTTCTATGAAGCTGCAAGACATAAGAAGAAGCATTCCACTAACTACCATGCTTGGCGTGCTAAGAAAGTAATGCTTCTTAATTTAGTTTGTTCTAAGCTTAATTTAACTTTGGTACCTAAACACACTTGGTGGATAGGTTTTGGTGCAACCACTCACGTCAGTGTGTCTATACAGGGTTGCCTGAGATGCCAAAAGTCAAATGATGGTGAAAGACACATCTATGTTGGCGATGGTAGGAAGGTTGAAATTGAAGCAATAAGAAAATTTGGATTATTATTAAAGACTAGATTTTATTTTAATCTTGATGAGACACTTATTGTACCATCTTTTAGACGGAATTTGATTTCTATCTTTGCTTTGGACAAGTTTGGTTACTTTTGTTCATTTGAAAATGAAAAATTTAGTTTGTTTCTTGATTCAAAATTGGTGGTTCCAGCTCTTTGTCAGGTTATGATCATCTTTATTTAATTGATACATTTGCTTCATTTAATGAATCCCTTCCATTAACTACACAAGGTATATAGAGAAAATTAACCACTAAGAATTTGGCT
>CAMOHE010051272.1:116028-149415 GCA_946598075.1 Artocarpus hirsutus
ATAAGAAGAAGCATTCCACTAACTACCATGCTTGGCGTGCTAAGAAAGTAATGCTTCTTAATTTAGTTTGTTCTAAGCTTAATTTAACTTTGGTACCTAAACACACTTGGTGGATAGGTTTTGGTGCAACCACTCACGTCAGTGTGTCTATACAGGGTTGCCTGAGATGCCAAAAGTCAAATGATGGTGAAAGACACATCTATGTTGGCGATGGTAGGAAGGTTGAAATTGAAGCAATAAGAAAATTTGGATTATTATTAAAGACTAGATTTTATTTTAATCTTGATGAGACACTTATTGTACCATCTTTTAGACGGAATTTGATTTCTATCTTTGCTTTGGACAAGTTTGGTTACTTTTGTTCATTTGAAAATGAAAAATTTAGTTTGTTTCTTGATTCAAAATTGGTGGTTCCAGCTCTTTGTCAGGTTATGATCATCTTTATTTAATTGATACATTTGCTTCATTTAATGAATCCCTTCCATTAACTACACAAGGTATATAGAGAAAATTAACCACTAAGAATTTGGCTGTATTATGACATAAGAGATTAGGTCATATATCCAAAAGGAAAATAGAGAGACTTCTATCAGACAAAATTCTAGACCCTGTAGATTTACAAGTTTTGATGTTTGTGTAAATGAATAAAGGGGAAACAAACCAATAAAAGGAGATTTGAAACCAATAGGACTTTGGACATCTTAGAATTTATACATATAGATATTTGAGGGCCATTTCCTATGGTTTCTTAGAATGGTCAACAATATTTTATAACATTCATAAATGATTTTTCTAGATATGGCTACATGTTTCTCATTCATAAAAAGTCACATTCACTAGATGTGTTAAAAAATTATAAGGCTAAAGTTGAGAACCAACTCAGCAAAAGGATTAAAAGTGTCAAATCTGACCATAGTGATCAATACTATGGCAAATACAATGGTTTAGGTGAGCAACATCTAGGGCCATTTGCTAAATTTCTAAAGGATTGTGGTATCGTCACACAATACACTATGCCTGCTTCGCCCATTAAGAATGGTGTTTCTGAGAGACGAATCAAGACATTTAAGGATATGGGGAGGAGCAAGATCTCTCATTCTACCTTAATAAAATCACTCCAGGGAAAAGCACTTAAGACTACAGCATATATCCTTAACAAGGTTCCAACTAAAGCAATTGCCAAAACCCCTTACGAACTTTAGACGAGCAAGAAGCCTAGCCTAAAGCATTTACATGTTTGGGGATATACAGTAGAGGCAAGGCCTTATAGGCCTAATAAAAAGAAACTGGACTTAAGGATGGTGAGTTGTTATTTTATTTGATACAGTAAAAGATCTAGGGGTATATGTTTTATGATCCCATGACTAAGTCAATTTTTGAGACAAAAAATGCCCGGTTCTTTAAGGATGTCAAGTTTTCAAGGGGAGATAATGTTAGGGACTTTGTCTTTGAAGAAGAATATGTTGATATTCCCATTGCTATTATTAACATTGATCAGGCTCCTATTCCTGACATTGTTCAAGAAGTAGACCTAAATCAGGACAATGTTGGAGAACCTTCCATTCTAGAAATTATTCTACAAGAACAAACTCTACCACCTCAAGAACGTATGCCATTAAGGAGATCTACTAGAGAAAGGAGAAGTGCGGCTTTGTTTTTCTTCAAGAACATAGTATGATATTGGTGTGGTGGAAGTTGATCCAATCAACTTCCATTAAGCCATGGAAAGTTCTAGATCTCAAGTGTAGATCGATGCCATGAATGAGGAGATAAAGCCCATGAAGGACAATGACATTTGGGATCTTGTCCCATTGCCTGAAGGAGTGAAACCCGTTGGTTACAAATGAATATTTAAGACCAAGAAGGATTCGAAAGGTGATGTGAAGAAGTACAAGACTCATCTTGTTGTTAAAGACTTTACATAGAAACAAGGCATCAATTATAATAAGATCAAAATGCACCACCAATTCAGGATTATAATGGCATTGGTGGTGTATTTTGATCTTGTCAGGTTGCATTTCTCAATGGCAACATTGATGCAATAATTGATATGGTGCAACCAAAAATTTTGTATGGAAAGATGCAAAGAAGATGGTTTGCAAGTTAAAAAAACTATCTATGGGCTCAAGTAGGCTTCTTGTCAGTGGTATTACAAATTTCATTGGGTTACCGTCTCGTTTGGTTTTGAGATGAATGTGGTTGATGATTGTATATACCACAAGTTCAGTGGGAGTAAGTATATTTTCTTGGTTTTATATATCGATGACATTTTGCTTGCAAGCAACAATATAGGCTTATTGCACTAAACAAAGAGATTTCGATCAAAGAAATTTGAGATGAAGGATGTTGGTGATGCCTTTTTTGTTTGGGTATACATGTACACCAGAATCGCTCTTAGGGTATTCTTGGATTATCACTAAAGGGCTATATCAAAAAGGTTCTCAAGAGACATAGTATGTAGAGTTGCAAACCAGGTGATACTCTTGTGGCTAAGGGAGACAAGTTTAGTCTCAATCAGAGCCTTAAGAATGAATTTAAGATTCAGGAAATGTAGAAGATTCCTTATACTTCAGTAGTAAGGAGTTTGATGTATGCTTAGGTTTGTACACATCTAGATATTGTGTACACTATAGGGATGTTTGGTAGATACTTAAGCAATCCTAGAAAGAATCACTAGATAGTAGCCAAACGAGTCTTGAGGTATATACAGAGAACAAATGATTACATGCTCACATATTAGAGGTCAAAACAACTTGAGATCAATCGTTATGCTGACTCGATTCTGCTAGATGCCAAGATAGTATGAAATCTATGTCAGGCTATGTCTACCTTTTGGCTGGAGGTGATGTCTCCTAGAATATGGCTATAGAATTTTGTCATGGGGCTATGCATAGTGGACAGTATTCAAAGACCACTCAAGTTATTTTGTGACAATAAGTGGTATTTTTGTATTCTAACAACAGTAGGAGCTCGATGAAGTCAAAGCATATAGATATTAACTTCCTAGTTGTGAAAGAAAGGTCTCGAGTGGACAGTTATCTATAAAGCATATCGATACAAACTCCATGATTGTCGATTCGCTCACTAAAAGATTGCCACCCAAAATATTTCATGAGCACACTACTCTTAAGGGTGTCATGTCTTATTAGTATATTCGATTTTAGTGGGAGTTTGTAATTTTAGATGCTTTTATGATACATACATATTTTCAGTTATTTTAGTTTATGGACATCTTGAAGTTATTTTTTATATAAATAAAGTTTCAATTTATTCACACTCTGATTTTGGTGTGGTTTAATCTCACTAAAGTTTTAAGATGGACTAGTTAGAAATAGGCATGTTAAGATCACATTGCATGAAGTTTCCATGCTACACATCCATGCTTGATCTTTGACATTACTTGTATTAGTATATATGATC
The DNA here is from genome assembly GCA_946598075.1 of Artocarpus hirsutus. NCBI lineage: Eukaryota > Viridiplantae > Streptophyta > Magnoliopsida > Rosales > Moraceae > Artocarpus > Artocarpus hirsutus. Next base: position 119,449 of record CAMOHE010051272.1, read on the forward strand.
ATTGATGAATCTAGTTATGATATATGTTATGAAGGTCGATTTGGTCCTATATTGATATGGTTAATGGACAAAATTGTTGAGATGCATAAGGTTTTGATAACAAAATTCATGAGCTCATAATGTATTATTCACATTTATAAAGCTTCATATATAGCTCAAGTGGGAGATTGTTGGAATAAATCCAATATACATGGGCTAATATATATAATAAATGTGTATTAAAGGCAATCATCTAAGGTTGCCTAATTAAAAGTGATCAATTTACATTTTGGGCTTTTAATGCATTATTAAGTGTAGGCCTCCTATGTGTAGAGACCAAAATATAATTACTAATTTTATGATGGGTTAAATTGGTAATTGAGGATAACTGTTAGGGTTAGCAGTTATGTAAAGATGATGTGGTCTCTAAGTTAGTACATACATTATTTTTTTGTTATTCTTTAAGGGAGGACTTACATACCAGACTTAGAGGATCCTCAACCTACAAACTCAGGAATCACATTCTATCTATTGATTTCAGTTAGCTTCTATATTTTATTAATTATCTCAGTGATTTGACATGAATGATCATGAGTAATGATGATTTTCATCACAATATCTTATTCTAACAACTCAAAGTTTTGTTGCCAAAATTATTTTGGTAAAGTTTTGTTGCCAAAATTATTTTGGTAGCTAAAAATTAAAAATTTGGCTTCTAAAAAGTGGACTGTATGTGCCATATTGCAACAAAAATTTGGAAGGTAAAACAATTTGGTAGCAAAAAAAGCATAATCAACTACCAAAATTTTAGTAGTGAAATATTTTTGCTACCAGAGACTTCGATAGTTGAATATTTATGGTACCAAAATATTTGGTCTCAAATGCACTTTAGTAGCCAAAACATTAAATATCAGCTACTAGAAATATAACGACCTAGTTTTTCAAGCCATTACTTAAAGCTTTGTTCTTAAACTTAAACTTAATCTTGCACGTAAAAGTGCAGAATATTTTTCTTTAAATATAACCATAAAACTTAATTATATTACTTAGTCTTTCCCATGATATTTATAAAACATTTGCATGCTTATAGTTACAAACCATTTACTTTAAACATTCATGCAGAAAGCAATGCTAGCTAGGTTGTAATGTGCTATAAAATAAATTGTTTTATCAAAAAGCAAAATTAACCTTGTAGTGGTATACATAGCTTGAACATTGCATTTGTCTCACCACTGCACCTAGCTCATCACTTTTCATACCAATGTCTTGATAGGATTTCCTACAACATGAAGGATCTAGATGTGCTTTTGCTCAGTTAGTCCAAACACATCTCTCAAAATATTTTATAAGATTACAACAGTAAGGCAATATAAGGCTTCATTTATGGTTGCTTATGAACATCTATATAACTTATCATTTATTTTGGGCCTAAGTGATCGTACCAAATGCGTGTAATCATTGAACACCAAGATCATATCTTAACTTGATGCTTCCTTTAGGTCGGGAGACTAAAATACCTTATATGAGTAGAGGTTGGTACGACACTTTATTATCTTATCTTTTCTTTCTTAACTTTGGGGTTTAGACTACCAACTTTGTAATCATAGTGAACATGCTTCATGTAACTACTTGGTATTAAAGACAACATGCATAACATTTACAATTATAGAGCATTCATAATAAGGCATATGAAAATCAATTTCTTCATGCCGTAGGTGAGGTTTGGGACTTACTTGAACCTCACGCTAATATTTCACTTAATTCCTTTTTCTTTGCTTAGTTGGCTATGTCTTTTTAATATGACATATGACTATTAGTCCATGCCTATGTTAACGGTCTAATTCTATGCCATTTAACTTAGCCAAATTGAAGCCAATTAAAGACTCATTTAATGACTTTGAACTTTGCATGTCGAGAATCATTGCTTGTCTTAAAACTTTAAGTTTAATCAGTTTGGGTTTGTTTTGACCTTTTTGTCAAAATATCATTTTTGTGCTCAACAGGTCTTCTTAAATCACCATATATTTTAGAACAAAATTTATGATTGCTTGCTACCCAAAACAATGTAGGAAATTTGCCAACACAATGAGGAAAAATAGTTTTTTCTTATCTTTACGATTTCGACCCAAAGTGTGAAAATATTGACATTTTTGGCTAATGGGTGTTGAAAATTTTTCAAACTCTTTGGAAATAATCTTGGGTTGATTTGCTGCACAAAACAGTGAATAAAACCTGCCTATACAGTGAAAATATAGTTTTCACTATTTTTTATAGTTTTGCCGCCATTATGAAAATTTTAACATTTTTGGCTCTGACACCAAAACAAAATTGTTTGCCATTGTTAGGTGCAGTTTTTAACAAGGATTAAAATATTCCAAAGGCTTAAGGCAGATTCAATCATTTTAACAATGTTTTCCCATTTTTATGATTTAAAACGTTCTATGGTAAAATTTTACAAAATTTGTAACTCAAAATGGGTGCAGAATTGATAGGAATTTCATGAAAGTTATAGTTTGGGCAAGATCTACAACTTTTATATTTTAAATTTTCTTCAAATCAATCTTCTCCGAGGACTTTAAGATAAGTTTGTAAAATGATAAATTTGAAAAATATCATTTTCAGCTAGATTTGGTTGGATATCATGGAAACTTTCTTCACAAAAAATGTTTATCTTGATGTTTTCATGAGTTCACGTGTTGTGCTCAGAACCAAATTCGTCTCTAGGTAAATCTAAACTTAAGACTTTAAAACTAGTTTTTAAAATGTGTTGAGATGCTTTCGCAATGAAGTTTCTTTTTTTTTTAAAACAAATCAATATATTCTAAGCTCAATCACCACATCCAAAGCCATATCACATATAAATAAATCAAACCATAAAAGATCTTTACATGCCAAAGTCCAAAAATAATTATTTACAATCCATAAAAATTAAAAACAAAAACATTACATAAATATTTAAAGTTAGGACTTATACCTAGTGTGGTCCAAAATTGTTGAGTCACTTCCTTAGTGGAAAAGGCCCCTAGAGCTTCTTAACCTCAATGATAAAATATAGAAAATTTTTTTACAATAACTTCAAATGTTGGCCCAAAACTCACTTAGAAAAGTTTTGATTTTTACCTTAAAACTCCTTGGATTAACACTACAATTCTTGATCTTGTTTTAGAAAGGATTTAGAGACTTAAAACAACAAAAATTTGCAAGAAAACAAGCTTGGGTTGATCGGTTTTAGAAAGGGAACAAGGGTGAGAATTTTTTGCTCCTTGAACAAAACTTGAGGAAAAAGAAAGAAATAAAATTTCAAAATGACCCTTGAGTATTTAAAGAGCTTGAACTTGGGGACTTAGTTGCAACAAAATTTTCGCTAACAAACCCCTTTCTAAATCTAGATTTCTTGGGAGATAATAGAGTGACTTTTACACAATTTTTAAAGTCCACAAGATAAGATCAAAGTACATCTAATTATGGTGTTTTACTTTAGCAGTCTAATATCAACCAAAACTGGATTTTTCTCACTCTTGCAATGTAGTTTAAAGGACATATTTTTTATCAGTAGAAAATTATCCAAATGTACTATGTACTCATACTTTTTGATTTACATTAATAGTGGTTCCTCTATTTATGTGGAAACTAATTCTGTTTAATTATACTATGTTGCTAACTAGATTGCTCTAAATGTTTTTATACCGAATGCTGTCATTAGGTGGACTGCTAACATAAATATTTGTACTACTTTAACTATCTAGTATGCTATCATCTTTTACCCTGATTAGGACTTTGGCATGATATTTCAATCTTATTTTCTTATATTTACTTTATGGGTATATTTGTGTCACATAATTAAATTTTATCATAATCCAATGACATTAGATTTTCATCTTAAGGCTCTTAACAAATTTTGAAGTATTCTAAATCACAAAATTTGTTCGTACTAAAATTCACCTTAATTCATCAAGAATTTCACACAAAAATGGACATGAAATTTCATTATATTTTTGTCACATAATTTCATGATTACAAAATATGAAATTTGCTGACGAAATTCATTATTTTAATCTTGATTAAATTCTTGATTTAAACTACTGAATTTTCTTGGATATTACAATCTAACCCCCTTAAGAATTTGTTTCCTCAAAAATTAAAATAACTCTGGGTAGCTTTTCTTCATGTCCTCTTCTTGTTCCGAAGTTACTCATGGTTTCGTCGTAGGACCTTGACAAGAAGTATAGTCTTATTTGTTATGACTTTCTCCTCTCGCATCGAAATTTATACTGGCTTTTCCTTATACAATAAATCTTCATGTATCTCAATTAGTTCATGATTTAACTCATGTGATGGATCCGATACATACTTTTTAGCATTGACACATGAAACATGTTGTACACAGGTGCTAACTTGGAAAGCAAAACTATCTTATAAGCAATGTTACCCACTCTCTCAAGTATCTCAAATGATCCTATTTATCTTAGGCTAAGCTTTCCTTTCTTCCCAAATCTCATAACTCCCTTCATTGATGCTATTTTGAGGACAACTGAGCCTCCAACTTGAAATTTTAATGGCCTACGTCGTCTGTCGACGTAGCACTTCAAGCGACTGTATGTAGTTTTCATTCTTTGAAGGATCAATTTTATGTCTTGGTCTTTCAGACAAATATATAGATGAAAGAATCTTCTCCCTAGTTTCATTCTAATAGATTGGGGATTTGCACTTCCTTCCATAAAAAGCTTCATATGGTGCCATACCAATCGAGGCATGGTAGCTGATGCTGTATGAAAACACTGTCAACGAAGTTTCTTGTCCACTCTTCCTTTAAAATCCATAACACATGATCTTAGCATATCCTTTAGTGTCTAAATGGTTCTCTCAAATTGTCCAATTTGTCTACGGGTGGAATGCTGTGCTGAAAGTGAGCTTCGTGCCCATCGCTTAGTGTTAAACTATTGAACAAAACTTAATGGGCAAAAAGTAGGCAGATTTGGTTTGTTGGTCCACAAATACCTTGATTGCATCATGAACATCTAAGATTCTAGGCAATCCTACTACAAAATCCATGGTTATCTAATTCCATTCCCACTTCAGAATCTCAAATTTTTCAATTCTCCTACAGGACGCTGGTGTTTAGTTTTCACCTTCTAACAAGTAAGGCATTTGCTCATAAATTCCATGACATCATTCTTCATTCTAGACCACCGGAAACTTTCTTTCAAATCCTTGTACATCTTTGTTGCTCTGAGGTGAACTGAATACTATGTTCCGTAAACCTCCCTTAATATTTGTTTTCTTAATCTTTTCTCATTAGGAACACACAATCTACATTTGTAATAGAGAATGCCATCATTAGAGATGTTGAATTCTCATTCTTAACCTTAAATAAGGAAGAATTAGCTTCTTGACATTCTCTCATAGTTTCAAGAATGGTTGGTTGGAAGGATAGTGCAATTAATCATCCAATGATCAATTCCATTCTTGCTTACTCAATATGTTCTTGGAGGGGCTTGGATATTGGTCTAATCATCATAAGGGTGGATGAAGTCTTTCGGCTAAGAACATCAACTACCCTATTGGCTTTGCCTGTGTAGTATAGGATTTTGTAATTGGAATCCTTGACCAATACAAGCCATCTGAGCTGCTCCATGTTAAGCTCCTTTTGAGTAACTATGTACTTGTGACTTTGATGATCTATGAAGATCACTCACTTAGTTCCATATAGGTAGTTTCACTAGATATTCAACACAAAAGCTAACACAGCGACTTCCTAAGCATGAGTCTGTAGTTCCTTTCATGGTCCTTCACTTGACAAGTACATAAGCTATCACTTTGCCATCTTGCCAACTATAACGATCTGGCTTTCTGAGCTGTTACTTAAAGCTCTTTTCTTAAACTTAACCTTTATCTTGCATGTAAAAATGCAAAATATTTGTTTAAAATATAACCAAAATACTTAATTAAATAACTTAGCCTTTCCCAATATATTTATAAAATATTTGCATGCTTATAGTTACAAACAATTTACTTAAACATTCATGCAAAATGCGATACTAGCTTACTTGCTAAGCTGTAATGTACTATAAAATGCATAGTTTTATTAACAAGTAGAATTAAACTTATAGTGGTATCCATAGCCCGAACATTGTATTTGTCCCACCACTGCACCCAACTAGTCAGTTTTTATATCTGCCTCTTGGCAGGATTTCCTATAGCTTGAAAGATCTAGATGAGCTTTCGCTTAGTAAGTCTACATATATCTCACAAAACATTTTATAAGAATACAATTATAATGTAATACATAGTTTCATTTATGCTTGCTTATGAACATCGTTATAACTTATCATTTATTTTAGGTCTAAGTGATCTTATCGAGTGCGTGTGTTCATCAAACACCAAGATTGTATCTTAACTTGATGTTCCCCATGGGTCAGGAGACTTAAATACCTCACCTGAGTAGAAGTTGGTACAACACTTCATTATCTTATATTTTTTTCTTAACTTTGGGGTTTAGATTACTAGCTTTGTAATCTTAGTGAACATCTTTATGAAATAACTTGGTATTAAAGACAATATGCATAACATTTACAAATTCAGAGCATTCATCAATGAGGCATATAAAAATCAATGTCATCATGTCATAGGTGAGGTTTGGGACATATTTAAACCTCACACTAACGCTCCTTTTAATTCTTTTTTCTTTTGGTTAGTTGGCTTTACAGCCTGTTAATATGACACCTGACTATTAGTTGTGTCTACATTAACGGTCTAATTCTATACTGTTTAACATAGGTAAATTAAAGCCAATTAACATCTCATTTAACGGCTTTGAACTTTGTATGTCGAGAATCATTGCTTGTTTTAAAACTTTGAGCTTAATCAATAAGCTTTGGTCCATTTTGACCCTTTTTTTTAAAATGTCGCTTTTGCCCTCAAACGGTCTTGAAAAATCACCAAACATTTTGGAACAAAATTTATGATTGCTTGCTACACAAAAGAGTGCAGTAAATCTACCTACATAATGAGGAAAAATGTAGTTTTTCATGTCTTTACGGTTTTGCCTGAATTGTGAAAATCTTAACATTTTTTCAACAAACGGGTCTTGAAAAATTTTCAAACACTTTGAAAATAATCTTGGCTTGATTTGCTACTCAAAATAATGAACAAACTTGACAATGTAGTGAAAAACATAGTTTTCATTGGTTTTCACAGTTTTGCCCCAAAACATGAAAATTTTGACATTACGCCCTTGACACTAAAACAAAAGTGTTTGGCACTATTAGGTATAATTTTTAACGAGGATTAAATATTCCAAAGGCTTATGGGCAAATTCAATAATTTTAATATTGTTTTTCTAGTTTACCATCTAAAAGGTTTTATGGTAAAGCTTCGTAAAATTCATAGCTCAAGATTGGTACGGATTTGATGAAACCTCATTTCATTGTTGATAGTTTGGATGAGATCTATAACTTTTTTGTTTTAAATTGTCTCAAAATAAATTATTTTGACAGACTTAAAGTTAATTTTCTAAAATAACAATTTTGAAAAATAACGTTTTTGGCTAGATCCTGTTAGATTTCAGGGAAACCTTCTTCATGAAAATGTTTATCTTAACATTTCTATAAAATCACATGTTGATCTTGGAAACCAAATCCATCTCTAGGTAAATCTAAACTTAAGACTTTTTAAAACTAGTTTTTAAAGTGAGTTGAGAACTTTTGAAACAAAGTTCCTTTTTTAAAGACAAATCCACATATTGTAAGCTCAATTGTCACATCCAAAGCCATATGACATGCAAATTAATCATTCCATAAAATTCTTATGCATGCCGAAGTCCAATAATTGTTATTTACAATTCATAAAAATTAAAAACACAAACTTTATGCAAAAATTTAAAGTTAGGACTTATACCTAGTGTGGTCCAAAATTGTCGAGTCACTTCCTTGGTGAAAAAGGCCTCTATAGCTTCTTATCCTCAATGATAAAATATAGAAAATAAATTTTTAGCATAACTTCAAACCTTGACACAAAAGCTCACTTAGAAAAGTTTGGATTTTTAACTTAAAGCTCCTTGGATCAACACTACAATTCTTGATCTTGCTTATAGTATGGATTTAAAGGCTTAAAAAAATTTTAAGAGAGAACAAGCATGGGTGGGTTAGTTTTGGAGAGGGAACAAGGAAGAGAATTTTTTGCTCCATGAACGAAATTTGGGGAAAAAGAAAGAAATAAAATTTCAAAATGACCCTTGAATATTTATAGAGCTTAATTTTGGGGACTTAGTTGCAACAATTTTTTTTCTAACAAACCCTTCTCTTAATTCGAATTTCATGGGACAAAATAGAATGATTTTTGCACAATTTTTAAAGTCCACAAGATAAGATCAAAGTGTATCTAATTGTGAGGTTTTACTTTAGCAATCTAATTTCAACCAAAACTATATTTTTCTTGCTCTAAAAATATAGTTTGGAGGAGATATTTTCTTTATCAATAGAAAAATATCTCAATACACTATATACTCATATTGTTTAATTTTCATCAATAGTAGTTTCTCTATCTGTGTAGAAACTAATTCTTTATAATTATACTATGTTGCTAATTAGACTGCTCTGAGTGACTTTTATACTGAATACAATCATTGGATAGACTACTAACATAAATATCTATATCAGCATAACTATCTGGTATATTGTTATATTTTACATTGATTAGGACTTTGATATGATATTTCAATCTTATTTTCTTATATTTACTTTATGGGTACATTTTTATCACATAATTGGATTTTATCATAATCCAATGATGTTAAATTTGCCTCTTAAAGTACTTAACAAATTTTGCAGCATTCAAACTCATAAAATTTGTTCATATTGAAATTCACATTAAGTTATTAAGAAATTCACACAAAAATGCACATAAAATTTCATTATATTTCTGTCACAAAATTTCATAACTACAAAATATGAAATTTGCTAACAAAATTTATTATTTAAATCTCAATTAATTCTTGATTTAAACTAATGAATTTTCTTAGATATTACAAGAAATTGATTAAAAAAAAATGTTGTTACTATCAAAATATTTCGCATCAAGATGATTTTATGACCAAAAGTTTTGGTAGCAGTTACTTATATAGTAGTCCAAAAGAACATGAAATTGCTATAAAAAGGTTAGCAGCAAAAGGCTTTATCTACCAATTAGATAGTAGCAAAACCGTATATTATTTAGTAGCAGAAAACGACATTTGGAAGCAAAACCCTATATTTTTTACAAATATATACAAAAAAATAATATTAAAATGGCAATTTTTTTTTAAAAAGAGTCGCATATTTTGATGGCTCCAAATATATAAATATAGTTAAGTATCCACAATAATTTTCCAATATTCCACTCCAAATTTATCTACTAGTAAATCCTTTACAAGTTAGAATATTTAACAACATTGTCTATCCAGTTTGGTAATCAACTTCTCGACTTCGTGTTGAAGGCTGACAACTTTGAAAGGCTATAAAGATGTAAGAATACTGTAATGACCAGGGAAATTCATTAATAAAATCTAATATTTAAATTGGGTTTAATTAATGAATTTATCCTTAAAAATTGTAATTTTTGTAAAATTGTGATAATGTGCAAATAAGCAGTATTAATTGAAAATTCCATTGTGAATGTGATGCAATGTTGGATATTTTTAATACAAATTTTATGAGTTTAATTACTGAAAAATTTGTAAATAATATCCATAAAATGAATTTTATATCACAATTAATTGTAAAATTGTGACACAAATGAATGGGTATTTAGAATACAAATAAGACATAGAGTCCATCGAAACCCAACCCAATATAAAAAGGAGGCCGACGCAGTACAAGTATATTGCTAAGTGAAAATACAGATATGAAAAATGTTATGTTTGGCTTCCAAAAGTAAACCAAAGGTAAGTAAAATAATTTATACAGTCTGAGGTTATGGGTTTACATTGATTTGACCAGGGCAGTGTAGGAAAAATACTGTGTGGTGAAAAATTACACAATGTAAATTTTGGCTCCCACAAAGTGGACACCCACTGGATTTCTATTAGGCCACCATGCCATGAAAGGTGGCCCAATCACCTTGAGACACTTGGTAACCCAAAGGGTTACTTGATAAGTTACCAAAGAGGATAAGGGAGCATTAAATGCAAGCTTAGCAAAAAAGTTTTTTTCTTCTTCTTCTCCAAACCCCATGGCAGCCATTAGAGAAGCTTCCCAAAAATTTTCTCACACCCAAATCCTTGCAAAAATAACCTCAATCAAGTTCAAGAGGTAAAATCCAAGAAAGTTCAACGAATTTTAAGGTAAAAATCTAACTTTTTTTAAAGTTTTCAAGGAATTTTTCGTGGGTTGAGGGGGAAATTAACTCAAGGTATTTTTGCATGAAATGGTGCCTAGGAGGGAGTTTCAAAGAAGCCTTGGAAGGCTAGAAATCAAAAAGTGCTATTTGGGGTAAGTTTTGATTTTTAAAGATTTGGGAATTTTGTGATTTTTGTTTGATTTTTATTTTCTCAAAAGTATATGGGTTCTTGAGCTAGTTTTTGGTTGAATCCCCAAGAAATATGAATTATGGCATGTGAATATTGTGAAAATTAAGGTTTAAATGTTGAAAATGGTAGTTTGGGTAAAAAGTACTATTTTTGTAGTTTTAGTGCTAGTTTTTCAAAAATGATGGTTAGGCATGGAAAATTATTCAAACAAAGGTTGGAACTGCCTTTAGAAGGGTAGATTTACAATTTTAAAATGGATTTTTATAAAAGTACCCCAAGGACTAAATTGAAAGAAAAAGTTTTCCCTCGGTAGATTTGAAAAATGCCCAAAAACACCCCTGTACAGTGGGTATTTGAAAAAAGTTAAAACATGAAAGTTGTAGATCTCGACGAAACTATTAGGCCTATTAGACAATTCATTGAAAATATCAACTGTTTGTGAGATTTTAATTTTTCAAGAATTTGTTAAAATTGAAAAAAAATTTTGAAGGCCAAAAACGTCATTTTGCAAAATGATTTAGGGTTTCGTACTATGAGTAAAAATGTTCCTTATGAAAAATAAGAAATACTAGTTTAAAGAGATAAATTTTAGTCCCGAGGGCAAATTGTCAAAATTTTTAGTTTAGGAACTAAACTACAAAGTTTTACGAAAATAGGGCATAGAAGTGAAGTAAGGAGATCCAACCCACTAGGGTATTATTTTAAAACTAGTATGTGACTATTTTTATTAGAATAACGAAATCAAGCTTGGGAAAGTTAGTAAACCCATTAAGGGCAAAATCATCATTTTGTTCCGAGTAAACTGGATTGTCCTAGAACCACCCGAAATGGGAAAAAGGAATGATTAGAAAGATTCCCACCCTTCGTTAAAGATGATAGGGTAGAGTTAGATAGAAATAAGAAAACCAGTGGTTTTCGGAGTTATATATAGTGATGCAACTCAATTTATTAATTGATGATCACTTTGTATTGAAACATGGTGAATTTGGTTAATGGCTTTGAAATTGTCCAACAGGATCCTAGAAGTCTAGGAGAGAGGAAATCAAGGTTGATTTGCCCGATATTTAAATCTAGTAAGTACCCATCCCACCTACAGTATGAATTTGTAGGTATAGAATGTGGTATGTGCATATAAATACCAGTGTGTATACTTGTGTGTATGCTATGATATGAGTATCTAAAAGTATGTTGGTGTGCTATGATATGAGTATCTAAAAGTATGTTGGTGTATACCAGTGAGTATACTAAATAAATACCTATCTGTGTACTATATTGTATACCGGTGTATATATTAGTATATACATGTGAGTATAAAAGTATGTACCTATGTGTACAATATTGTATAAATGCATTTATGTTTTGTGTATAACACGTGTTTATCATTTCATGCATGGTATGATAACCATAATAAATGGACTGGTAATTATATCACCAGAAATTAAGCAAAGTGTCGTACTGACTCCTAACTCAAGAGGAGTTTAAGGATAAAGTATGGTCATGGTGTTACGTTGACCTAAGTGCGTAATGGTATGAACACTTGGGCCCTAGTTAAAGATAAGAAATGATAATGATAAAGAAGATTTATAAGATAGCATAATTGGATCATGCATTTATTTGAATGTGCATGTGGCTTATATGGGACTTACTAGGAGTAAGCACATTAAGTATTTCATGTTGTAGGTGTTCCGATGAGAAGGTCAAAATAATTTTATTGATGAGTTGGCGGAGGGATGATTGGTGTGCAGATTGGGCATGAAATCCGTCGCTGTTAAGTTTATGCTATATCGTATTTTATGTTATTTTGAAATACAAGGTTTAGAAAATGGTACTGTATAAGAATAGTTGTTATGTAAGTACAAGTATAAACTTGTGCTTTCAAACTGCTAAAACCAATAATGTACAAATGAGTGAGTTAAGTAAATATATGTATATATTTGTGTTTCCAAAGGTATTAATTTCTGTATGTGGAAAAAAAATTTTTCCTAAATTTTTCTCTATATGTAATTAAGAAAAAGTTTTATCACGGCCCAAAAAGGCGGGTTGTGATAGTTAGTATCTGAGTGAAAATCCTACCACCCTACTACACATTGTCATATGCTTGATTGCCATAGCTCAAGTAAGATAGTTTGATTTTATGTATAAGAATGTTAGTTTTTCACTTTATATGGTATTGTTATATTAATTGAGATAAATGTAGTAGATGGCAGAGCCGCATAAGAACCATGACATCGAGGTGGACTGAGAGCGAGTATTGCTTTCCTGGAGACGACACCTTCGCACTATTATGACAGTCGAAGGCTGATGATCTTGATGGAATGGTTTCACGAGATAAAAGTAATTTTTGAAACTTGCCATACCGTATAGCATTTTCAAGTTCCCCTAGCCTTAGGGCGACTAGCAGGAGCAGCATTGCAATGGTGAATTGAGCTTAGACCAGAAGAGCGGCAACATAACTAGGAAGGATTTAAAGCGTAGATCTCAAAAGCATTCGTACCATTTCCACCTATTGATAATATGCAAGTCCAAGTGATTCCAATACTTTGGGCAGATTGGCGTCGTAGGTTGTATTTACACGTAAAACCCTTATGGGGAAGATACATAGGAGAGTCAGTAGATCATTATATCTTAAGGTTCAGCCGTACTATGGTACCATTGATTCCGCCAGAAATACCTTTACGGTGAATCTGTGACCTGATTTGGAGAGATCTTCCCAATGCGGTCCAACAACAAATGCAATATCCGAGGGATTTCCTCAGTCTCAACGACTTTCTTATGGAAGTGTTACATGCAGAGCAAAATATGGCCACGCCTTTAGAAGATCCCCCAATAGACATGGAAGCGGATGATGAAGATGACGATGATGAAGATGATGCTGACGATGATGACGATGATGAAGAGCTTGAACTCCTTCTAGTGCCTCCTGAACATATATATGCAAGTGACAACGAGTCTATTGATTCGGATGAAGAGGAAGAGCAGGACCCTTAGGAGGATTCTGAACATAGTGATATGTCAGGAGTGGAGTCAGATTAGAACGAAAAGGGACTTATGATGAACTGTATGTATTAAGATGTATGTAGATGTGTAATTAGCACAGTTTTGGGCCTTGTGCTTTTGTATATAAGTGTGTATCCAGCAAGTGGTATCCTTTGCAGTCATAGGGTATACGTAGCCGAAAGTGATAACTGCTCCCGGAAATGATATGAACAGTTTACATAAGAAAGGAAAGTAAGTATGTATGTTAGTCATTTATGTAATATTTTAAGAATGAAGAATGTAAAAGAAAAAGGAAAGAAGTTAATGAAATGGAATGTATGAAAGGAGATATTGAGTTCATGTTATTGTTCATGTTTGCATGTGTTTATGTTATTTGATAACTTTCTTTAAATACTATTAAGTTAATAGTATATACTGATGTAACAATGAAACTGTACGATAGGCCTACAAACAAGTTTTATTATCAATGGCCAATGCACCTGGAGAACCAATGAACCCAGACTTAATGGCCCTGATCATAGAATTACAATAGAAACTCCAAGCTTAGGAGTTAGAAATGCAAGAATTAAGAGAACAATTAGTGAATCAGAATCCAATACCATAAGTATGTGCAAATTCTCCACCCCCAATAGCACCACCTCAGCAAGCAAACCAGTTGCTCCGATAGTATCTACTACCAAATTGTATGAAAGATTCCGATTGATGAAGGCCCCAGAATTTGATGAATCTACAGACCCATTAGAAGCTGATGATTGGCTTATTGGCATTGAAAGGGTTTTGAAATTTATGGGGCTCAGCGATTGTGAGAAAGTATTATGTGCCTCATTTTCTCTCACTAAGGATGCTTGAAGATGGTAGGACTCTGTAGAACGTAGAAGGAACATAGATGAAATGTCATGGCCAGATTTCATGGAAGAATTTGGAAGGGCTTATTTCAATGTGGAAAAACAATGGCAACCCAGCAAGAAGAATTCAACAATTTTAAACAAGGCAATATGTCAGTGGCAGATGCCTTGAAGAGATTCAACCAATTGGCACGTTTATGTCCCGAACTAGTACCCACGGATAGGGAACGAATAAGAAGACTGATACGGATGTTCCGAATCAACATTGCCCTTATAGTCGATAGTAAAAGGCAAGCTCCTAAGGATGTAGAGGATTGTGTTAAATGGGCTACTAGAGCTGAGTTCAGAATTACCTATGATAAGGAAGAGAGAGCAAGAATCTTTAAGGCTCAAAAGGAGGAGAAAACTTTAGCTAAACAGAGCCAAGCTGTACAAGCGAAAGGACAAGGAAGTGTTTTGAGTCAAGGGCAGTCTTAGGGCCATCTAGTTGGACGCAACTGCAATACCAACAATAAGAGGAAATGGAACACAATTAATCCAAAAAATCAAAAAGGACAACCCTAGAAAAGGATCAATGATGGAGGAAACAACAAGCCTCTCTGCAGTCAATGCGGGAAGAGACATGCAGGAGAATGTAAAGTTAGCACCAATAAGTATTACATTTGTGGCGAAGAAGGACACTATGCTAGAAATTGTTTCTCCAATCCCCAAAATCAGAATAATTAGAATTAGCAAAGACCCCAAGGAACCCAGCTTCATGTAGTCCAAGCACAAATTGAAGGCCCTAGTGTTAGTCAAGGACTCTTGGAAGCTCTAAAACCCAGTGGACGAATTTATGCCTACATGAAGAAAGAGGATGATGCGGAAACTTCATCAGTGGTGACAGGTCAGTTTTCTATTATCAATACTGATGCATATATTTTGTTTGATTCTGGATCGACGCATTCATTTGCCTTGCTTAATTTTGCTAAACGAATGGGAAATGAAGGGGATAGGATAGAACATACTTTTAGAATTGCACTTCCCTCTAGGGAGGTAATAGATTTTGATTATTGGCTACGTCATGTACCCATTACTATTTGTGGAAGAGAATTGTATATCGATTTTATAATAATTGATATACAAGATTATGACCTTATCCTAGGAATGGATTTCTTGGGAAAGTACACCGCCAAGATTAACTATCGACATCATAAGTATACATTCTGACCTTTTGGAAGTGAGAAGTTTGAATATTCGGGAGAGATTCCAAAGGCCCCAAAGGCGCTAATTTTGGCGTTAAAAGCAAAGAAGATGTTGGAGAGCGAATTTACCAGTTATCTGGTGAACTTAGTGAGCAAGCAAAAACAGGCTCAGTTAGGACCAGGGAAGGTCCCCATAGTAAAAGAATTTGTAGATGTGTTTGCAGAAGAGTTATCGGGCTTACCACCGGAATGGGAAATTTTGTTCGAGATTGAATTGACGCCAGGTACATCCCCAATATCGCAGGCACCGTATCATATGGCTCTGGGAGAATTGCTGGACAAGGGCTTTATTCGGCCGAGTTATTCCCCATGGGAAGCGCCTGTTTTATTCATCAAGAAGAAAGATGGAATGTTACGAATGTGTATTGATGACTGGGAATTGAATAGGGTCACGATTAAGAACAAGTATCCACTTCCAAAGATTAACGACTTATTTGATCAATTGAAAGGAGCGTCGGTATTCTCAAAGATTGACTTATGCTATAGATATCATCAATTGTGAGTCAAGGAAAGGGACGTGCCAAAGACAGCGTTCTGAATGCGTTATGGGCATTACGAATTCTATGTTATGCCATTTGGATTGACAATGCCCCAGCAGCCTTTATGGATCTTATGAATCAGATTTTCAAGGATTATCTCGATAAATTTGTTATCGTTTTCATCGACGATATCCTCATTTATTCAAGAACGCCGGAGGAGCATGAGAGACATTTAAGGATTGCTCTACAATTGTCGAGGAAAAATTAGTTGTACACCAAGTTTGCAAAGTGTGAGTTTTGGTTGGAAAAAGTCTATTTCTTAGGACATGTGGTGCCACGAGATGGAATATCTGTCGATCCTTCTAAAGTTGAGGTGGTAAATAAGTGGCCTACACCGAAGAACGTTACCAAAATCAAGAGTTTTCTTGGGTTAATGGGCTATTATCGACTTTTTGTAGAAGGATTCTCTAGACCGGCAGCACCGATCATGGCTCTTACACAGAAAGTAGCAAAGTACAAATGGACTAAGAAATGTAAAGAATGCTTTCAAGAATTAAAAAGATGTCTCACAAGTGCACCAATACTGACAATACTTGATCCAGACCTAGGAAATTTCATGATCTATAGTGAAGCATCAAAAAGGGGATTGGGAGCCGTGCTTATGCAAAATGAAAAAGTGATTGCATATGCCTCCCAACAACTAAAAGATCATGAAAGAAACTATCCGATGCATGAGTTAGAGTTAGCGGCGGTTGTATTTGCATTGACGATTTGGCGTCACTACCTATATGGAGCTAAATGTGAGATTTATACAGATCATTAGAGTCTGAAGTATATCTTCACGCAAAAGGAGCTCCATGAGACAGTGAAGGTGGCTTGAATTAGTTAAAGACTACAACTATGAAATCTTACATCACCCAGGAAAGGCTAACTGAGTGGTCGATGCCCTCAGTCGTAGAGCAATGTCTTGACTTGCAATGGTGCGATCAATACCGTGACCTCTTTAGAAGGACTTGATAGAAGCGGGAATAGAGCTAATTACAAGAGGATTAGCCAATCTGTCATTTTGACCCACTATCTTGGAGAACTTAAAGGAGCGGCAAGAAGTGGATCCATCGCTATTCAAAGCTAAAAGTGAGGTTCTTGAGCACAAAGAAGCTTTAGCATCTTGGAAGATGGCATTCTCTGCTATAAAGGCAGATTATGCATTCCCAATGATGAGGAATTAAAGAGACAAGTGCTGGAGGAAGCTCTTGAAGCACCATATGCTGCTCATCTAGGAGCTACTAAAATGTATCAAGATTTGAAAGAGCATTACTGGTTGCATCGAATGAAGAATGACAAGGCGAGGTTCGTCAACAAATGTCTCACGTGTCAGATAGTGAAAGCTAAACATCAACGACCAACAGGTGAATTGTAGAAGATTGAAATTCCATAATGGAAATGGGACCAGATAACTATGGATCTAATAACTGGGCTATCCAAGGCTATAGGAGGACACGACGCTATATGGGTAATCGTAGATAGATTGACCAAATCAGTGCACTTTTTACCCATTAAACTCAGTAGTTCTGTGGAACAATTAGCCAAACTGTATGTTGCCCAAATAGTTAGATACCATGGGGTTTTGAAGTCTATCATTTCTGATCCAGATAGCCAATTCACTTCCAAGTTTTGGAGGAGCATTCATCAAGCAATGGGAACGAAGCTGACATTTAGCATAGCTTTTCACCCTCAAACGGATGGTTAGTTTGAGAGGACGATTCAAACTCTAGAAGATATGTTGAGAGCCTGTGTGCTAGACTTCAAAGGAGGATGGGAAAAAAAGCTTCCATTGATCGAATTTGCTTATAATAACAACTATCAAACCTCCATAGGAATGGCTCCATACGAAGCTCTCCATAGAAGAAGATGCAAATCGCCACTGCATGGTATGAAACTAGAGAGAAAATGTTATCGACTATGGAGTTCATGCAAAGGATGATGGAGGATGTGAAACTAATTCGTCAGCGGATGGAAACTACTTTTAGTCGTTAGAAGAATTATGCAGATCGACGATAAAGACCTTTAGAATTTCAAGTAGGGGATTGGTCTTCCTAAAGGTAACGCCAATGAAAAGAGTAATCCGGTTTGGAAAGAAAGGAAAACACGGCCCAAGATATATTGGACTGTTCAAAATTTTGGAAAGAGTAGGCAATGTAGCTTATAAGTTGGCTTTATCCCCTGATATGGCATCGGTACATAACATGTTTCATGTGTCCATGCTAAAGAAGTATGTACCTAATCCATCATATGTTCTACAGCCTGAGGAAATTGACGTACAAGAGAATCTATCTTATGAAGAGAAACTAGTACGGATACTGGCACGAGAAGAAAAGGAATTAAGGAACAAGAAAATACCTCTAGTCAAAGTTTTATGGTGCAATCAGCAAGTAGAAAAGGCAACATGGGAACAAGAAGATGAAATGAGGAAAGTCTATCCCGAATTATTTTGATTTTCAAGGACGAAAATTCTTAAGGGGGGTTGGTTGTAATGACCAGGGAAATTCATTAATAAAATCTAATAGTTGGGTTTAATTAATGAATTTACCCTTAAAAATTGAATTTTTTGTAAAATTGTGATAATCTGCAAATAAGTAGTATTAACTGAAATTTCATTATGAATGTGATGCAATGTTAGATAATTTTAATACAGATTTTATGAGTTTAATTACTCAAAAATTTGTAAATAATATCCATAAAATGAATTTTATATCGCAATTAATTGTAAAATTGTGATACAAATGAATAGGTACTTGGAATACAAATAAGACATAAAATCCACCGAAACCTAACCCAGTGTAAAAAGGAGGCCGATGCAGTACAAGTATATTGCTAAGTGAAAATACAGATATGGAAAATGTTATGTTTGGCTTCCAAAAGTAAACCAAAGGTAAGTGAAATAGTTTATACAGTCTAAGGTTATGGGTTTGCACTGATTTGACCACGATAGTGTAGGAAAAATACTGTGTGGTGAAAAATTATATAGTGTTAATTTTAGGCCCTACAAAGTGGACACCCATTGGATTTCTATTGGGCCACCATGCCAAGAAAGGTAGATCAATCACCTTGAGACACTTGGTAACCCAAAGGGTTACTTGATAAGTTACCAAAGAGGATAAGGGAGCATTAAATGCAAGCTTAGCAAAAAAGTTTTTTTCTTCTTCTTCTCCAAACCCCACGGCAGCCATTAGAGAAGCTTCCCAAAAATTTTCTCACACCCAAATCCTTGCAAAAATAACCTCAATCAAGTTCAAGAGGTAAAATCCAAGAAAGTTCAACAAATTTTAAGTAAAAATCTAACTTTTTTCAAGTTTTCAAGGAAGTTTTCATGGTTTGAGGGGGATATTAACTCAAGGTGTTTTTCTATGAAATGGTGCCTAGGAGGGAGTTTCGAAGAAGCCTTGGAAGGCTAGAAATCAAAAAGTGCTATTTGGGGTAAGTTTTGATTTTTAAAAATTTGGGAATTTTGTTATTTTTGTTTGATTTTTATTTTCTCAAAAGTATATAGGTTCTTGAGCTAGTTTTTGATTGAACCCCCTAGAAATATGAATTATGGCATGTGGATATTGTGAAAATTAAGGTTTAAATGTTGAAAATGGTAGTTTGGGTAAAAAGTACTATTTTTGTAATTTTAGTGCTAGTTTTTCAAAAATGATGGTTAGGCGTGGAAAATGATTCAAACAAAGGTTGGAACTGCCTTTGCAGGGTAGATTTACAGTTTTAAAATAGATTTTTACAAAAATACCCCGAGGACTAAATTGAAAGAAAGAGTTTTCCCTCGACAGATTTGAAAAATGCCCAAAAACACCCTTGTACAGTGGGAATTTGGGAAAAGTTAAAACTTAAAAGTTGTAGATCTCGATGAAACTGTTAGGCCTTAAGGAATATTTGGTGAAAATCTCAACTATTTGTGAGATTTTAATTTTTCAAGAATTTGTTAAAATTGCAAAAATTTTTTGAGGGCCAAAAACGACATTTTGCAAAATGATTTAGGGTATGGTACTATGAGTAAAAATATTCCTTATGAAAAATAGGAAATTTTGGTTTAAAGAGATAAATTTTAGCCTGGGGGTAAAATTGTCAAAATTTTCAATTTAGAGACTAAACCGCAAAGTTTTGCAAAAATGGGGCATAGAAGTGAATTAAAGAGATCCGACCAATTAGGGTATTATTTTAAAACTAGTATGTGACTATTTTCGTTAGAATAACAAAATCAAGATCGAAAAAGTTAGTGGGCCCATTAAGGGCAAAGTCGTCATTTTCTTTCAAGTTAACCGGATCATCCTAGAACGTCCCTGAATGGAAAAAAGAAATGATTAGAATGATTCTTGCCCTTCATTAAAGACGATAGGGTAGAGTTAGATAGAAATAAGAAAACCAGTGCTTTTTGGAGTTGTACATAGTTATACAACTCAATTATTAATTAATGATCACTTTGTATTTAAACATGGTGAATTTGGCTAATGGTTTTGAAATTGGTCAACAGGATCCTAGAAGTCTAGGAGAGAGGAAATCAAGGTTGATTTGCCCGATATTTGAATCAAGTAAGTACCCATCCCACCTACAGTATGAATTTGTAGGTATAAAATGTGGCATGTGCATATAAAATACCTGTGTGTATATCAATGTGTATACCTATGTGTATGCTATGATATAAATATCTAAAAGTATGTTGGTGTATACCTGTGAGTATACTAAATAAATACCTATCTGTATATTGTATTGTATACTAGTGTGTATATTAGTGTATACTTGTGAGCATAAAAAGTACGTACCTGTGTATACAATATTGTATAAAAGCATTTATGTTTTGTGTGTAACATGTGTTTATCACTTCATGCAAGGTATGATAACCATAATAAATGGACTAGTAATTATATCACCAGAAATTAAGAAAAATGTCATACCGACTCTTGACTTAAGAAGAGTTTAAGGATATAGTATGGTCACGATGTTACGTTGACCTAAGTGTGCAATGGTACAAACACTTATGCCCTAGTTAAAGATAAGAAATGATAATGATAAAGAAGGTTTATAAGATAGCATAATTAGATCATGCATTTATTTGAATGTGCACGTGGGTTTTATGGGACTTACTGGGTGTAAGCTCATTAAATATTTCATGCTATAGGTATTCCGATAAGAAGGTCGGAATAATTTTATTGACGTGCTGGCAAAGGGATGATTTGTGTATAGATTGGGTGTGGAATCTACCACTGTTAAGTTTCCGCTATATCGTATTTTATGTTATTTTGAAATATAAGGTTTAGAAAATGGTACTGTATAAGAATAGTTGTTATGTAAGTACAAGTATAAACTTGTGTTTTCAAACTGCTAAAACCAATAATGTACAAATGAGTGAGTTAAGTAAATATATGTATATATTTGTGTTTCCAAAGGTATTAATTTCTGTATGTGGAAAAGAAAAATTTCCTAAATTTTCCCCTTATGTAAGTAAGAAAAAGTTTTATCACGGCCCAAAAAGGTAGGTTGTGACAAATACTATGTAACACTCATCGTTAGCCATGGTGCCCTAAGGAGTAAATTGTTGCCATGCTTTTTGAAGACATCGTATCAATAAAGAGTTTATTTATTATTCATATACCAAATATTGTCCTCTTTATGTTTGTTTTAGTTGAATGCATAATAAGCAAACAAAAGTCTGAGACTATTAATCCAAACTTTTTAGAATCGTGCATATGATGGATAGATTATACAGAAGACATGAATCTTAAAAGTGATGGTCTAAATCATAAGATCTGTAAACAAGGGAATAAATTTGGGCACTTTATTTATGCTAAATTGTTATGTTGTCTACATCCCTAATGGGAGATAGCTTGTGTTGGTCATCAGAGTAAGGCTCCGTGAGTAGAAACATTGGTACATTATCATAGGTGACGATGTATTGGATCAGAACAAAAAGTTGAATTAATTTGGTTAATAATTTCATTTGTTTAAATCAATTCACTTTAGGCAATCATATTTGTTGTGTCTTAATATTCTTAACTTATTTCTTTTGATGTACTAAAAGGTGACATCCTAATTTAATGATGGTACGCATATTGGCATGTTAGAGACATGACTCTTGATTGACGTAGACTTGTTATTTATAGATATAGAATCATAGCTCTTTTATAGAGTTAATGATATTCTCTTATATGCATTATGTTGTAAATGGAAAATTGGAGCGCTCAACCATTTGGATACATAGGTGTAGCTGATAGTATACTATTTATGAATAGTAAGTATTCCAATGGTGTTATAGACAAGAGAATGCGGATGGACGTAAGCATGGCTATAGGTGAAAAGGTTTCCTCATAGGTAGTTGTTCAGTTGGTTTTTCTACATTGATTGGAATAGTTTCAACCAAAACCCTCAGAGTGATCGAATCACTCACTAACTCATCGAGTACCACTTTACTACAAGGCTTAAAGCTGTTCATGTAACTTTGCTTAAGGAATGTTGCATTCGTTGAAACCAAGATTTATCTTCTTTTGAGTTATAGAAATAACCCCCTTTAGTCCCTTTTGGAAATCCTACAAACATACAACTTCTGAACATGCTTCCAACTTATTCGCTTCCTTGTATAGGACATGAGCCGGACATCTCCATGTGTGAATATTGTTTAAGGATGTTGTTGATGCTTATCGAGTTTCGGCGTCAGATCAACACCACATGCAACAGCGCGCGGTATTCAGCTCTTCCCTATTCACCTCTGCCTGGTCTGGTCAACCTACAACAGGAGGAGGGATGCCTTAGTGGCAAGGAATAGTATGTAAACAAGAAAAAGGCTCTCCTATGCTCAAGGTAGGGGTTGCTCGACAGAGGTTGGGAACCGGTTAGGTGGGAAGATGCTTTCTTCCAAATGCAATAAATGCATCCTATTTATAGTCTACTACTTGGACTGGGTGTTAGGTGGGTTTTGCCCACAACCTGAGTGTCACATCATGACACGTCAGGTGGTAAGTGACAAATGGATTAGCTCCCATCCGATGGTGAGTTGTTTTCCATCTGTTAGTTAGTGATGGCAAGTAGCAGTCTACTTTAGAGTGAAGATAGTCCGACCTGAGCTAGCACTAAATCCGAGGAGGCAGCCTGGTGAGGTGCGGCCCAGCCCGAAGAAGCCTTGCGAAGCACCTTGGATAAGATAACCAGCGTAATCGAGGTTAGTTATGAGCTTCACCTACCCTTTGCTGAGCGGTGTGGCCAACCACCTAGAGTTTGGCTCCTCAGCGATGGCGCCAAGCTCACCCTCAATAGTAGCCCCCCAGTTCACCTGGTCGGTGTCCTGCTAGGTGGACTATGCTGAGTGGGTGAGGTCAGCTTAGAATAGAAGGTCAAGCGGTGTTCCGAGGTAGTGAAAGACAAAGGGTTGCACAGATTTCTAGGGGACACACGTTAGTCTGTGATCCATTGCGTTGCCTGTCAAGCGTAATTTCCCTTTGTTCTTGAGTTTTAGCTATCGAGCTATAGTTAACAGCCCGAGAACTCTTCGTTCGTAAGCTTTTCCATGCCCGAAGAGGTAATTTCCTAAGGAATAGAAGAAAATGAGTAACTTGTCAGATTCCTAGAATATTAATGTTTCCTGGTCGAAAAGCAATCCTAAGGTCGATACACCTTCCATGCAAATTGACATTGAGAGCTTTTCCTAGGAGAAGGACAGAGCTGACCGGTTAGCTGAAATATTGAGGGTCGACTCCCAGACTATTCTCGAGCAGGAGTTCCTCAACCTACTCGATGGAGAGTGCCCTGTAAGGCTATGTACGGGCGAGAACCCATATATCGGAGCAGCAACCATCGGCACGTCCCAAGCTATTGCCTAGGAGCGAGCCAGGCTAGAGGTCGCAGCTGATGTTCCAGGCAGCTTCGGTCGAGATCCTAGGGCACCTGTCTCGATTATTGGCAAGGTAACCGTTGACATCTCTGACTAGGAGTAGAGAGCCGAGGAGGCAGGGCTAGCTAAGAGCCCCTAAGAAGATGAGAGGATCAAGGTCACTCGAGTCCGAGGAGTGACTACTTATCAGATTACTCAGCCAAGGCAGACGTCTACAATGGCATACACTAGCGCCATGATGGAGTCTCGGCTGTAGGACCTGCACGTCGAGTTTGACATCCTAGACAATGTCTTCCTCATCATGCCGGAGGAGGGCGACTCCCCTTTGACTATGCCAGAGGGGTGTATTACCCTATACATGGAGTTCTTTTGAGCTGGGTTGCTCCTGTCTCTTCATCCTTTTCTCTGCCGGGCACTGAATGATCTGAACGTGCGCCCGGTGCAGCTTAACCTAAATAGTTATAGGTCGTTAATTAATATGTATATATTATGGAGGTACTACCGGTGTACCGAGATGCCGTGGGAGGCATTTAAGCAGGTCTACAAAATGAAGAAGCTTCCTTGGCACTCTAGGTGGTACTATGTCATTGGCTTTAGGAAGGACTTTATCTTGGACAACCTTGACTCGAATAAACTCTGAAAATATGGGTGGTTCTACGTCGGGGGCAACTACTTAGCCCGAGTTAGTGAGGCCATCCCTGAAGACCAACTTGTCCCAAGAACCTTCAAGATTGGGCACGTATGGAGCAAAAGGCCATGGGCATCAAGCCATGTCATCAGGGCAGTCAAAGATCTGTTCCAAAAACCAGAGGCGAGGAAACAATAGTCATTTCTGCTTAGCAAGGAGATCCTCTCCCTCTACGGCTGGTTTGGGGAACCCAGTGGAATAAATCACCCTTCAAACTCTCGACCTGCACGGTTAGCCGAGTAGGTGACTGTCACAAGGCCAAGCACCACAGACATCCTGAGGCCAAGCACTTCCCAATCCAGGTGGCCGACGAGGGAGCCACCATCATCCAGCTTTGAAGACTTGTTGAATGGCTCCTTCGATGTGGGGCCACCTATAGCAGACGTGGACCTCGAGGACATGGTTCGAGTCCTATACCCGTCTCGCCAGCTCCAAATTGGAGGTCAGCCCTGAGTTTTTTTGTTTTTTTACGTGCCGACCTAGTTCTGACTTGTCAACTTTTTGTTACAAAAATGTCTTTGAGGCTGAGCACTATGGAAGAAAGGCGTGCCTTACTGGAGAGCCTTCGAAAGGGGAAGGGTAAGGCCATGGTGATCAAGAAAAAGTGCAAGAGAACCCCAGTGAGGGATCTTCCACCACGGCCCAAGCATCAACCCTCAACAGTCCAAGACCTACCACCCCAGTCAACGAGGACCAAGGATTCGTCGAGTGAAACTCCTCTAACCGATCAGACTATGGTGCCTTCCTTAGGAAATACTTTGAGGAGGCGAGCAAACTGCCGCCAACACATCCTCGATCACCTCGAGGACGCTGTTCCTCAGGAGGACTTTTTATGGGACCTCTAAAGGGAGGATTTCCAGGGGTTTTCTATGGCAACCTTCCATGCAACTGCCCAGGTAAATGCCTAATTGCCTGCTTCCTTTCTTGTTTCCATCTTTATTGCCTTTTGGGTTGATCAGTTTCACTTTTCTCAAACAAGTGCCCTCGTGCACATGACTTATGCCACCAGGTTGAAGCAATTCAATCTCAAGAAGGAGAGGCATAAGAAGACCTTCCTTAGGTGGAAGGGAGTTGAGAAGGAGCTCGATGAGAATCATCAAGCTCGATCAAATCAAGACGTCCCTTGCTCGAGCCATGGAAGAGGTGAGGAAGGCAAAGGAGGAAGCCGAGCAGGCAAAGGTAGAGGCCAAAGAAGCGAGGAGCTCTACCGCTCTACTCAGGGGTCAGCTGGGGGCCGTAAAAGTAGAGAATAGGCAATTTCGGGAAGAGCTCCCTGGCCAGCTCACCCAAGCCGTGGAGGAATTCAAGGCGTCCTCGAAGTACACCAACTACTACTACTTCAGAATGACTGACCTCCAGGACCACCTGATTAGGCAGCATCCTGAAGTAGTGGGCTTCGACTGGTCACTTATTGTTGAGCCCAAGCAGGGTGCAGCTCAATAGCCAGCAGAGGAGGTCGTCGAAGTGGACGGTGATGATGACGAGGACGAGCAAGGCGTTGCCGATGACGAGGACAATGATGGGGATGGGTCCCAAACTTAATGTGTATTTTTGGTTTTTTGTTTTTGTACCTGGGCTCAGGAGGTGGCCAGTTAATTATACCTTCCCACTCCTTCTTTTTAATGAAAACTTCTTTCCAAGTTCCTTGCTCCTCGGATTTTATATGTTTTGTATAGATATTTCCAAGTACGATCATTCTCGGATAGATATTTTCAAATTTCAGTGGAGAGATCCTTGGGAACATAGTCTTAACCTGTTTCGTCAAGTTAACATGGACTCCGAACAAAGTCGATTAAAGAATCCTGACTAAGTTGGATGCTCCCAAAGAGAGACATTCCCGAACTTAGTTTTTCGAGGTCCCCTCTTTATTCCCATTGCTGCCAAGTTTTGAATCTTGACAATTAACAAGTTTAATCCAAGCAGGGTGTCCCAACTCTAGGTCGGGTAGAGCACAACGGCATGTGATAGCACATTACCCTGTCGCCCCCCTAGAATTGTTTAAGTTTAATGGTTTAATGGAAACTTGCACAAGCCTAATAGTGGTTGGGCAATTATTATGCTAAGGTGACTTAATTACGGGCGGTCTGCATGGCAACAAACATAATTGGTTGATACATGGTTAGCCCCCCAACCCAGTTAAGTAGGACGGCTCTCCGTGTTCAGAAGTCATGGCTTGGTCTTTCAGGCTAGAGTTATGGCCCCTCTTCGAGATTTATTCCTTAAACACAAATTGCTCAGCATAATAGTGTTAGGAATATATATTTCATTGATATGTTGTATTTACATTCTAGTCCTATTCAATAGCTCTAGTTACAAAAGAATGTAGCCAGAGGTCAAAAAGTGTTTCTAGCAATGGTTAACAAAAGAATTTTTTAAGTAGCTAGGCATTCCAAGGATGACCAAGCAAGTTGTCGTCCATGTCAGATAGCCTGTAAGTTCCTGATCAGAAAATGCCTATGACCTTGTATGGTCCATCCCATTTTGGACCAAATGCTCCCACTCTGGGTTGTGGAACTGTGACTTTCTTGAGCACCAAATCCCCAACTTTGAAGCTCCTCAGTTGGACCCGCTTATTGTAGTACCGAGCAACAACTTGATTTTGAGCTACGTTACGAATCGCTGCCTGGTTTCTCTTTTCTTCAAGTAGGTCGAGCTCAAACATCATGACTTCAGCATTTCAAATTTTATCGTAATGCTCGACTCTAAAGCTTGGTAATCCCACCTCAACGAGGATGACAGCTTCCACCCTATATACGAGCGAGAAGGATGACTCTCCGGTAGTAGTCTAGGTACTTCTTCGATAGGCCTAGAGTACCTTTGGGAGCTCATCAATCCATGTTTCCTTGAGGCCCTCGAGCTTCTTCTTCAAGTTATCCTTGATTGTTTTATTAACAGCTTCCATCTACCCATTGCTTTGTGAGTAGCTCGGGGAAGAGAAAACTTTCCTGATGCTGAGCTGTTCACACAGGCAGAGCAGACTTGCCGCTTCGAATTGTTTTGCATTGTTGGTCACGATGGTGTACGAGATTCTGAACCAATAGATGATGTTTTTCCATACAAAGTTGGTACATTTTGCCTTAGTCATATTGGTGCATGGCTTCACGTCAACCCACTTGGTGAGATAATCAATAGCCACGATACAATACTTGAATTAGGATCGGGCTGGCGAAAGGGGCCTGATTAGGTTGATGGCCCATTTCGCAAAGGGCCATGCTGATGTAACTGAAGTAAGTGGCTCAGCATGGTGTTCGGGCACCCTAGTGAACTGTTGGCATTTGACTCACTTCCACATGAAATCCTTGTAATCCAATTCCATGGTCGGCCAATAGTAGCCCTGCCAGAGACATTTTTGGGCTAGAGATTGTCCCCCAGAATGGTTTTCGCATAGGCCTTCATGGATCTCCTTCATTATGTATTTGGCCTTCTTGGGCCCAATGCACTTGAGGCATGGGGTGGTGTAGCTGCACCGATATAATTTCCCATCGATCATCAAATACGAGGCCGAGCTGTTGTGGATCCAAAGTGATTCATCCCTGTCGTCGGGCAATTCGACTGTGGTTAGGTACCGGATGATCCATCCATGTGGTCATATGTTTCTCGGCTACACTCAACACTTCTTTATTTATGCTTGGCTTACACAGCCTTTCAATAAGGACTGAAGTTAGATCACTGTCACCAAGTCCCGAGGCTAGCCGAGCAAGAGCGTCGGCCTTTGAGTTTTCTGATCTCGGGATCTGCTTAAACAAGTAGGACTTAAATTGTCTGAGCTACAGTTTGACCTCTTTTAAGTATGCGACCATTGACTCTGTTTGGGCCTGAAACACTCCAGTGACTTGTTGAACGACCAACATTGAGTCACTATGGATAATGATACGATCCACCCTAAGATCTCCGGCAATCCGAAGCCTGGCCAAGAGTGCCTTATACTCTGCTTGATTATTCAAAGCCTTGAAGTCAAATCTAAGGGCGTAAATCACTTATATCCATCTGGGCTTATCAATAGTAGCCGACGCCTGAACCATCCACGTAGGAAGATCCGTCTATAAAGAGTTTCTATTCTGGTTCGGAGGCGGCATGTCTATCACTGCAACTGGAGGTGTCTAGTACCATCAAGGGTGCTTTCTCATCCAGCAGCATGCCCTGCTAAGCATCAATAAATTCGACAATAAAGTCTGCCAGAGCTTGTGCATTGATGGCCATTTTTGGTACAAAGTATACATCATATTGGCTAAGTTCCACCGACCATTTAGCCATCCGACATGATATTTTAGGGCTCTAAAGGACCTGTCAAAGTGGGAACTTGGTTGGGACTTTTACAGTATGACCTTGGAAATAGGGTCGCAGCTTCCAAGTAGAGATGACCAAGGCCAAGGCCAAGGCCAATTTCTCAAGTGGTGGGTACCTCTCCTCGGCACCCTGGAATGCATGGTTTGGACAGAAGCAGGGGTGTGGCTAAATATCTTTTTAGATTTTGGAAAGCTTTCTCACACTCCCTACTCCACTCAAACCTCTCTTTAAGTGCCTTAAAAAATGGATAGCACTTGTCAGTAGCCCGGGATACAAATCTGGAGAGAGCCGCAATCATGCCGGTGAGTTTCTATACTTCTTTCACGGTCCGAGGTGAGTGCATGTCTACAACAGCTTGGGCCTTTGCTGGGTTGACCTTAATGTCTCGTCGGTTAACCAAAAATCTGAGGAACTTGCCTAAGCTAACACCAAATGCGCACTTTGCTAGGTTGAGTTTCATCCCGTATTCTGAGAGTATGTCAAAACTTGCTCGGAGGTTGGCCATGTGATCCCTTGCTCAGATAGATTTGACACTACAAGAAATTATTAATTACACGACCTTTATTTCATGACCGTTTCCTAAAAATCGTCGTGGTAAGGTCAAAAATGCACGGCAAGTTATGCTCGTGAAAACAAAAACGTCGTGGAATGGGGTGAAGATACCACGACGGTTTTCTAAAAAAACTATCATGGAATACAAGAGATACCACGACGGTTTTTTCAGAAAACCGTCGTGGTATCTCAAATGTACACAACAGTTTTTGGAGACCTCGGCATTCAGACACATTTCAGAAACACACTTCACAAATACAAACACAGACCCGTCTGAATCAGCCGTCGTCGTCTCTCTTCGCCTCCACACTCCTTAATCTCAGGCCAAATTGTAAGTTTTTTTATAGAAAGTGAGAAATAGTTGTTGATTATGATGTATAATTAATCCAAAATTGATAAATAGTTGTTGATTTTGTTGTTTATTCCATGAAGTTTGTATTGTGGATCATGGGTATGATTTCTTCGTTTTATAATGAGTATGTGTAACTTGTTTTATGATGGGTGATGTTTTTTTTT
>CAMOHE010051273.1:0-60834 GCA_946598075.1 Artocarpus hirsutus
TCTTATTTCCATCTCGAGTACCAATTGTAGCTCAATTGGTACTCGAGATGGAAATAAGAACCTCTTAAGGGGGGTTTGAGGTTCTAATTCGAGGGACGCGAAAGAAATCCCTGAGGGGCCAGAGGGCCCCAGAGGGGACAGTACGGATGAGTGGGCGGCACGGGGATGGTCTACCAATAAGAATGACAAGTCCGGGGGCCCCGTAAGGTGGTTCCTATGGAGGCTTGAGGGAGTACGCCCGGGCCGGATGCGACAATGGGGATGGTCTACCAATAAGAGCTATAAGTCCGGGGGCCCCGTAAGGTGGGTCCTATAGAGGCTTGAGGGAGTATGCTCGGGCCGGATGCCACAATCCTTTAGTTTGAATACTCTTTCCATTTTATGGAGCTAATCAATGAAGTCAATAGGATGGAGTCTTCCTTCAAACTTAGGGCTATCAATTTTGATACCTAAATCTTGCAAGTGAGTAGAATGTCTCGGACGATGCCAAGGCATTTCTTCATTAGACGAATATTCTTGATGGAAGGGGTTGACATTGCCCACTCCTTTGTTAGAATTTCCATCACTGGTTCTTTCACTTCGAGCTTTATTTTGGGCTTTTTCATGTCTTGCAAGTTGTTCTTGTAACTCTCAGACTTGGTGGTGTAATTCCTCCACTTTGATCTCATCAACATCTCTTTCACGAGGATTTTGGCATCTTGGAGGCGTTTAACTAATTCAAATGTGTGGCAACAAGGTGGTGCTAACGTAGAGATGACATGGCAACTAGTTGACGCTGATGTGGTGTTGACATGGTTGTGAGGTGGTGATGATGTCGTAGTGATGTAGCGATGATGAAATGATGATATGGATGATGATGCTAGGATGATGTGGCAACAATGATGCGATAACAAAAATCCAAAATAGATAAAGAATATATAATTACCAAAAGAAGAACCCAAAGATGACCTTGCTTTGATACTAAGGTAATGTAGGGAAGTTGCAAAACACCAATCTTGGCGAGGTTAAAAACCCCACTATGGTGGAGAGTGGCCAAATTTTCACCTTGGTTGGCCAGATCAAGGATTACTAGAATCTTGTACTCTCAAATAAAGAGAGCCTAGATGAATAAGCAACGCTTATTCAACAAAATAATTTTTATTACTCAAAACTTTATGCCGTACACTTAGCCCACTAAGGAATTTACACCCATCCCATGGGATGTAGCTTCTCATACACTTTCAATGTGGGACTTTTCTTAACATAAGACTTAACTATATTTTCCATGTGGGACATTTTAAGCTTCTACCAAAATTACTTAACCTACTAATAACTACTACAAGACATGCTCCTGTATCACTCAACACTAATAAAGCATGAATACCCTCTTAGGTTAGGGCTTTTACCCAAAGTGTTGTATACGAATATATATGTATTTTTTTATATAGGGATGTGCTTTCATCCATCTAGATGGAAGCTCCTTCCAAATTTTTTTAGCCTTTCAAAATTTGTTTGGATGGTGAGAATCGTCTCAAGAATAAGGACAATATGTAACTTGAGTTTAGCCTTAATCAGTTAACCCTTAATTAAGTTAAAAACCAATGGAAAAAGTTTTGTAGCTTGAATCATGGCCTCCACATAGAGCAGGCCCCATTGATTTTGCTTTTTCATGCCAAAGATATTAAACTACGAATTGGTTATTGGTTCTTAAAAAATGTAGAAAGAGCCTTTAAAACTTATCCTTCAAAATTGCTAGGTCATATAGAGAATAAAACTCTTAAATCCCAATGCAAAAAATCCAAAATCCATATATTTTATGTTAATCTTTATGACTAAATGTCAGAAAAGCATGAACTTCTTCAAAAGGCACCATGAATCTAAAGGATTCAAAAAAACTACAAGGGAGGTCGTCAAACTGCTTCAATTTTCTGAATGTGTTTTCTTTTGCTTCACACCCATTTTTGTTTGATTGTCAAATAGGATTTCTTTGGGTAATGACATGTTCAAGATGCTTGATAGAGAATTGTCTCTTGTCTAAATGCTCAAGATGCTCCATAGGCTTTTGTCAACATGTTCGATCTCATCTGACCGATGAGAAAAATTACTATGAGAGAACACGATAGATAAGTGTTTCTATTTCTTGGTCTAATATGTTTTTCCTTCAAGAAGAAGGAGAAAGAGAAGGAAAAGGAGAAGAAGAAGAGCAGGAGGAGGAGGAAAATAAGAATAAGAAGAAAGAAAGGAAAAAAAATGTCACTAGTAGTTACCACTCCAGACGCACTATTCGTAGTATGTAATTTTCAAGCATTAAGGCTAAATCTGATGGAGCATATTGTAGAAATGCACAAGACCAAGCATGCACATAGCTATAGTGCTTGGAATATTTTAAGAAGAAGAAGAAGAAAGATTTATGCAAAAAGTGCTTCTAGTTAAATTTTTCATGAAATCCCTTTGAAGTAGAGATGAATACGAAAAATGCAAACTGTAAAATGAACACTTTTTATTGTTAATTTATATGAGAGAATTCTGTTAGTTACCACTCCAAATGCACTACTAGTGGTATGCAATTTTTGTTAAAAATTTTACATATATTGAATTGTGATTTTCATATATGCATAAACTAAATTACATAACAATCATCTAAATGTAGAAACATAAAGGAAAGAAAATCTAAACTCTAGCCATTGACAAATACAGTAAGAATGGAGAATATCTCCACAAGAATTCATGAAGAAAGAGAATCTTCTAAACCTTCTGCAATTTAGGGAGATGGTGTATTTTTGAATAAAATTGCAAGGTTTAGGGACCCTCTTATATGATATTCATAGACACCTACCATCAAGTTGTACGTTACTTTTCATGAAAAGAGGCATTTTTTCTAAAGTGTTATAACAGTTTTGAATGCTCTTTGGTTGATACCTTTTAAAAAATATGTGTATATTGGACCACTTACTTTATTTCAAATTATTTATTATCATTTAAAAACTAAATAAATAATAATAAATAAATTAAAATAACATTCTCCTACTTGATCCACTTATATTTTCTAAATAACCAAAATCATCCAATCTCAAACTTAAGGAATAAACACATGAATCATGGTGATAGGTCCTCTTAGAATGAGTGTTATCTTTCATGTATTACAATGCATTATATCCCTTAATACTAACCCATATATGGTAATGTAACTTAATGAATAAACCCTATGTTTATTCTAAGTCCAACTTAATTAATTTTTCTCAAAATAACTGAATATATGCATAACTATATATGAGAAAACATCACAACTGAATAAAAGTTTCATAAACATAACAAAATGTTATAACGAAATTCACATCATGGAACAAAGTCCCATTCGTATTACATGATCCTTAAAAATCTTTGGTGGCATGCCTTTAGTTAAAGAATCGACATTCATCAACTCAAGGCTAACATGTTCAATGACCACTTTTTGTTTCTTTAACATGTTCTTTTATAGCCAAGTACTTAATGTTGATGTGTTTACTTTGACTACCGCTCTTGTTGTTCTTGGCCATTAATATTGTAGCTGAATTGTCACAATATAATCTCAATGGCCTAGAAATTGAATCCACAATTCTAAGCCCTAATATGAAACTCTTCAGCCATACACCATGCGAAGTAGCTTCAAAATAAGAAACGAACTCGGCCTCTATAGTAGATGTAGTAGTCAAAGTCTGCTTCATACTCCTCTAAGATATACCTCCATTTGGCAAACATAAAAACTAACTAGATGTTGAATTTCACGAATCAACACAGCCAACGAAGTTTGCATCGGAGTATCCAATTACCTCTAAATTATCAGTCCGTCTATACATGAGCATGTAATCCTTAGTTCCTTGAAGGTATCTCATCACCTTCTTTGCAACTCTCTAGTGGTCAACAACTGGGTTACTCTAATATCTGCCTAATATTCCTCTAGCAAATGCAATATCAAGTCTTGTACAGACTTGGGCATATATTAGGCTTCCAATGGCTAAAGCATTTGGAATGTTTTTCATTTGTTCCTGTTTGAGCTCATTTTTCTAGCACTAGTTTAAATTGAACCTATCACCCTTCATAATGGGTGCGACACTTAGTGAACAATCTTTCATCAAAAACCTCTCTAGAACCTTATTGATATAGGTCTCTTGAGACAAAACCAAAATGCCTCAAGATCTGTCCCTATGGATTTTAATGCCAATGACATAAGATGCCTCTCCCATATCCTTCATATTAAAGTTCTTTGAGAGAAATTACTTCACCTCATATAGCAATCTCTTATCATTAGTTGCAAGTAATATGTCATCCACATATAATACAAGGAAACAAATCCTACTCCTACTGACCTTCTGGCATATACATTAATCTATGATATTATCTTCAAAACCAAATAAAGAGACAACATCATGGAACTTCACATACCACTGATGAGAGGCTTGTTTCAATCCTTATGGTTGTTTCATATAAACCTCTTCCTTTAGACCACCATTAAGAAATGCCGTTTTCACATCCATTTGATGCAAGTCCAAATCAAAATGGGCGACCAATGCTATAATGACTTGAAGAAAATCATTTTTAGATGCAAGAGAAAAGGTCTTCATGTAGTCGATTCCTTCTCTTTGAGTGAATCCTTTTGCAATGAGTCTTGCCTTATATCTCTCAATGTTGCCCAATGAGTCTTTCTTCGTTTTGAAAGACCCATTTACATCCAATGGCTTTTATACCATCAAGCAACTCAACAAGATCCTAGATTCTATTAGATGCCATAAAATCCATTTCGTCTTTCATGGCACTGTACCAAGTCAGATTCCTTAGAACTTATGTCCTGTAAAAACATTTCAGCATCATTTTGGCTCCAACATTATAGTCAGACTCTTGTAGATATATAATGTAGTCACTAGGTATCGTCGATCACTTTTCTCTAGTATATCTCCTTAATGTTGGTTCAACATTTTCCTAAGGAGCATATTGTTCAACAGGTTCTTGTATCTGTTCTTCAACATGATTCATTATCTCTTGATTAGTAGTCTGTAGAACTTCTTGTTCATCATGCATTTGAACTTTAGCCGTGTTGTGCACAATAATCAATCTATCATAAGAAGTGGAAGGTTAAGAATCTGTATGATCTTTCCCAAGAACAATGTTCTAGGATTGATCGCTCCCACTAATCAAGTCATTCTCAAGAAATTTTGCATTCCTTGATTCCACAAATCTAGTATTATGAGATGGACATTAAAATCTAAATCCCTTAGACCATTCAGCATAACCAACAAAATATCCGCTTATGGTCCTTAGGTCTAGCTTCTTCTTTTGTGGATTATAAACTCTTACTTCCGACAGACATCCCCAAAGCTTACATGTCATAAACTTTGTTTTTAACCTTTGAATAACTCAAAAGGCATCTTGGGGATAGACTTGGTTGGAACTCGGTTCAAGATGTACACTGCCTTTTTAAGAGCTTCAGTCCACAAGAACTTAGGAAGTTTAGAGCTAGCAAGCATACTTCGTGCCATGTCCAATAATGTTTGGTTTCTTCTTATAGCTACACGATTCTGGTCTAGATAACTAGGCATAGTGTATTGCACAACAATCCCATGTTCTTGAAGAAGCCTAGCAAATGGACCAGGTGCTTGTCCATGCTCAGTGTATCTACCATAGTACTTTCCATTTCTATCTGATCTCACGATCTCAATTTACTTGCTGCATTGTTTCTCTACTTTTGCTTTAAAGACTTAAAAGTATTAGTGCTTCATTTTTATTGTTAAGCAAGTGGAGATACATGTATCTTGAGTAATCATCTATAAAAGAAATAAAGTACCTTTGAGAGTATGTGTCCAAGTCTGGACTACAAATATCCATATGTATGATTTTCAATAAATCAAGACCCACTTGACACCCTTCTTTTACTTGTTGATCTACTTAGCCTTAATGCAGTCCACACAAGTATCAAAATTAGTAAAATCTAAAGTAGTAAGTACTCCATCATTTACTAATCTCTTAATTCTCTCAATGGAGATATGTCCCAATCTTTGATGCCACAACATGGAAGATTCATCATTTATAACACATTGCTTTATACCAAAATTTTCATGAACATGCATAGTAGTATAATTGGCATCATTCTATAAATTACGACAAAAATGACAATTAAACAAAGCACCACATCCAATAAAATTAGATTTATAAAATAAGTTGGAAAAAGATTCTAAAAAATTAAAGGAATATCCAATTGAAACAAGTTTGAAAACAAAAATTAAATTTCTAGAAAAACTAAGAATATAGAATGCCTTTTCCAAATACAAAATAAAGCCAGTACTTTAGACTAATTTGCACATTCCTACAACCTCTACATGCGAGCAAATCTTATTTCCAAAACATATGCTTTACTTACTTCCCATTAGCTTTCACAGGTCTTGTAATCCCTGTATGGAATTGGTAACATGGATTGTCGAACTGGAGTTAATCCACCATGTGTTATAATTAACATCAATCATATTGCATTCATAATAGACAAGTGAGAGTTGAGTACCTTTCTTATCAAGCCATTCCCAGAATTTAGAGCAGTCCTTCTTCACGTGCCTCTTTTTATTACCAAAGAAGCACTTGAACTCCTTCTTAATATCTGGTTGGGTAGGAACCTTGCCTTTCCCCTTTTGCTTGGCCTGATGTTTGTTCTTACTTCCTTGGTGTGCCAAATTTGCTTTCTTTCCCTCTTCCATATTGAGTCTTCCCTCTTCCTGAGCACACATGGTCAATAGCTCATTAATTGACCATTTGTCCTTATTTATGTTATAGGAGATCATAAAGGGACCATATTCAGAGGGTAGAGTGTTCAGAATGTAATGTACTAGGAAATGAATCAAACATCTCAACCTTTAATGTCTTTAATTGAGCTACAATGTCCCTTATACGCATGATATTCTCACGCACACCTTTTATACCGATAAGCTTCAAGGATGAAAACTACATTATTAGGGTACTTACCAATGCCTTATCTGAAGACTCAAATTGCTCGTCAATAGTCTTCAGTAGTGCTCGGACATTGTCATATTGATCAACCAAAACCCTAATCGTTGTAGAGGTTTTGGTCTTTATGAATATAACTAAGAGACGATTGGATCGCTCCCATTTTTCATATGGACCAACATCATCTAGAGTGCTGGTCTTAGTAATAGAGGGCAGTTCATCCTTTCTAATGGCATAGTCAATGTCCATCCACCCCAAATGAAGGAGAATCCTCTCCTTTTGGACTTTATAGTTATCACCCTTAAGCTTGAGAATATCACATTTCATATCAGATAAATTAACAAGTCGAATTATTGCAATACGTTAAACCTACATGCTCATGTTACAAAATTTGAAGCTAATAACTATATGTCATGTTTTACCAATACAAATCATGCTGCAAGAATTATGAATTATATGACATATAAAAACTATAGGTGGGCTAAGTTTCTAACTCACATTGATTCACATACAACCTTGTGATGAAACTATTAAACTATATTCTATTTCTTAATCCCTGTGGGCAAATTAAGAAAATAGTTTAAAATTTCATCCTAACCAATCATATTTAATATAATAAAAATTTTTGTGGAATAAATTTCATTATACCAAACATAATTAGTTACAATTAATATCTATTTAACTAAATATGATTTAAAAAACTTAACGTATAATTTCAATATAATATAAGATGCTGTGGCTACTCCTAAATCAATTAACATTATACTAATCACTCAAGACATTTAATTTTCATGCATAAAATATTAATAAATTTGAATGTATTAAAATAACAACTAAAGAATACATGCAAAACAAATTATGGATAAATTTATAACCATATCTAAAAAAAATTTCTAAAATTTTATTTAAACATAAATAATAAAATTTTAGATTTTATTAAAAATTAATTTTTCAAAATACCTAAATAAAAATTTTGTAAAAAAAATACCAAACATAATTAATTTTTAAAAAAATTGGAATTTTTTGGCCAAAAATGCCTCCTGAAAACGACATGGCATTTTCCATTATTAAAAGAAAACGATGTGTCATTTTGAAACGACAAGAGCAGCCTCACCTCGAGTGAGCAAACGCAACAAGTAAAATGATGTGTCATTTTTCTCAATGAAAAATGACATGTCGTTTTTCTGTATTAAAATGTGCCTTTCAGGGGCCAAAACGATATGTTGTTTTCAGCCCCTAAAATCAAATTTTTAGCCGAATTAGGTCTTCTTCACTCGAATTTGACCCAAATGGGTCCTATTGAAGACCCGATTAATTATATACCTTATAGGCACCAAAATTGATGTTTTAAAAAACCCAAAAATGTTAAAAAACATTTTCCTAATGATTTCTAATGTTGGTTTTCATAAAAAATCATTAAAAAATGATTTCAAATACAACAAAGTTTTAGATATTTTGAAAAACTCCATTAAACTCCATTCAAATATATCAAGGTAGAGAAAAAAACCTTGCTTTTCATACCAAATATTAAAAATTTTACATATACAGAATAATAATTTTTATATATGCATAAACCAAATTGCATAAAAATCATCTAAATGCAAAAACATAAAGGAAATGAAATCTAACCTCTAGTCATTGACAAATGCAGTAAGAATGGAGAATACTCTGCAAGAATTCGTAAAAAAAGAGAATCTTTTAAACCTTTTGTAATTTAGGGAGATGGTGTATTTCTGAATAAAACTGCAAGGTATAGGGACCCTCTTATATGATATTTCTAAATACTCAACATTAGGGTATTCATTACCTTTCATGAAAAGAGACATTTTTTCTAATGTGTTATAACAATTTCGAATACCCTTTGGTTGACACCCTTTAATAAAAAATGTGTATATTGGACCACTTAATTTATTTTAATTTATTCATTATCATTTAAAAACTAAATAAATAATAGTAAATAAATTAAAATAACAATTTTCAGCCATTAAAACTAAATACGACGAAGCACATTGTAGAGATGCACAAGACCGAGCGTTCACAGAGCTGAAGGGCATGAAATTTTGGAAGTGTAATCTTTTTTTTTTCCCTCATGAATTTCTAAAGCAATCTCGTCTCCTAAGGAAGACAGTATGGAGAGATTTTTGAACAAAGTGAGAGGATGGTCTTTTCTATAATTTGATTGTGATAGCCTTTGACTCATGAAATCAATATTTTAATGTCGGCCTTCAAATGCTTCTTGTAGGCATTTGGCAGTGCAATCATAGTTTAAGTATATGAACCAAAATTCATGAGTTGCTTTCATAGTTGAGATAAATAATAAATTCATGACTAACAATAGAGATATCAGTTAGTTTTTGAAACTTAACCGACACCAACTTTTTAAGTTCAAAGAATACCCATTCGGCACTTTTAATGAAGCAAGCCATTCAAAAAGCTTTCTCTTTTTCACTTTGGATAACATGTGCATCGCATGAGGTAAGTAAGTACAGTTCCTTCTTTTCTTGGGAAACAAATTAGGCCTAATCTCCATTTCCATGAGATCCAACCAAGCTTTTTCACCATCTTTAGTCTTGCCTAAAATGTCAAGCAACGTGCCAACTATGGATTCACAAAAAATTTTCTCAATATACATAATGTCCAAGTAATGACGAACAAAAAGTGTCTTCCAATACGGAAAATCAAAAAAGATTGACCTTTTTTTTCCATGGTCCATCAATCGGCGGCTCGTCCATACCTTGCTTTCTCTTAACGAATACAACTCTTATATTTTTTACCTTTTTAAATATTTGTTCACCTATCAAAGGACGAGGAGGGTCTCTTTTTTCGTTGTTGCCATCAAAGGCTTTCTTTTGTTTATGTAGCAATGATCTCTTGGCAACCATCTTCTATGACCAAGAAAAACGGTTTTCTTACCATTCTTTAATTGTTTGTGAGATGTTTCAGTCATGTAAATAGGACAACCAATAGAACTCTTCACCGAATAACTAGATAAATTGCCATATGCGGAGAAGTCGTTAATGGTCCATATCAACATTGCACAGAGTGTGAACGTCTCTTTTCGGTAAGCATCTCTAACTTTAACTTCATTTGCCCATAACTTTTTTAGGTCACCGATTAACGGTGCCAAGTATACATCAATGTCATTGCCTAGTTGGTGAGGACCCGAAATCAATAAAGACAACATAAAAACTTTCACTTCATGCACATCTTTGGAGGGAGATTGTAGTTAACAAGTATTATGGGCCAAGTGCTATGCCTACTACTCATGTTACCATGTGGGTTCATTCCATCCGTCGACAAAGCGAAATGTATGTTTCTTGGGTTCGCACTAAAGTTGGGATGATCGGCTTCAAAAGTCTTCTATTGTGATGAATCCACCGGGTGTCTAACCATACCATCATCCACCCGTTTGTCATGATGCCATGTCAAATTCTTGGCATGTCCTGAGTTTCTGAATAAACGCCTCAAACGTAATACCGGTGGAATGTACCATACCACTTTCTTTGGCACTCTATTCTTGCCGTCTTTTGGCTCCTTTTCTTTCTTCCACCTTACTTGTTGACAAACTGGACAATAATTCTTGACCTCATACTCATTCCTATAGAGAACACAATCATTTTCACAAGCATGAACTTTCTTATTATCCATTCCCTAAGCGCTCAAAGTCTTCTTAGTCTCATACATACTAGGTGGTAATTTATTACCCTCTCGTAGAAGCCTTCATAAAACTCCAATAGTTTTGTGAAACTAGAATTTGACCACCCATCCAACGCTTTCAAATTCCATAATCCAACTAAAGCGGACAATTTTGTGAAATTGGTACACCCTTCATACACGGGTGTCTCGGCATTATTCATCATTGTCTCAAATAAATCCGGATGGTGCACGAAGTGTTCTTCTAAATCATTGACCACATCGACCATATTGTCTTGATCATCCATATTATCCTCCACAATAGCTTCCTTTTCTTTACTTAGTAAAGTTGGATTGAAATTAGACTCGCCATGAAAATGCCATGTTTGATAACTACGTATAATTTCATTTCGAAATAAATGTCCTCTAACAAGTGGAATTGGATGCAATCTATGGTTTCCACATTATACACAAGGACACCGAATTTTATCACCATTGGCATGACTTTTAGCAAAATCCAAGAACTCTTCCACACCATTCACATACTCCTTAGACAATCGAAAATCCCACATCCATTTCTTATTCATTTTGTAAGTCCAAAATCGAAATACTAAATAGCAAATATTCAATTAAAATCAATTTCACAAATTATATATATACCCACCTGTATATATTAATCATAAAACAAAAATATTACCCATCATAAAACAAGTTACACACACTCATTATAAAACTAATAAATCATACTCATGATCCACAATGCAAATTTCATGGAATAAACAACAAAATCAGCAACTATTTATCAATTTTGGATTAATTATACAACACAATCAACAACAATTTATCAATTTCTAACAAAAATTTACAATTTGGGCTAAGATTAAGGAGTGTAGAGGTGAAGAGGGATGCAGCAACTGATTCAAACAGGTTTGAGTTTGTATTTAAAAAGTGAGTTTCTGAATTGCGTCTGAATGTTAAGGTGGGAAAAAGGGGTTTTAAGTAAGCTACCATGACCGTTTTTTTAAAAGGGGTTTTAAGTAAGCTACCACGGTAGTTTTTTTAAAAAATGTCATGGAATGGATGAGCTACCACAATTGTCTTTAGAAAACCATCGTGTAATTAAGATACCACAATGGTTTTTTAAAAGACCATCATGGAATAGGGAAGCTACCATGATGGTTTTTTGAAAAACCGTTATCGTAACTCGTCCATACCACGACGGGTTTTTAAAAAACTGTCGTGGTAGCTCTGGCTCTATTCCACGACAGTTTTTGTCTTCGCGGGCGTAACTTGTCATGTTTTTTCCACCTTACCATGACAGTTTTTCAAAAACGGTCGTTGAATAAAGGTCGTATAATCAAAAATTTGTTGTAGTGACAATGAACAGAATCATATTTCCAAAGAACATTCAACAATTCAGTTAGGCCCATATGCATGTTATTCATGAAGTAGTTGGTCTTGAACTATTGAAAGATGGGCCTTAGACTCTCTAAGATAATTCCCACCTATGTTCTCTCATCAATTATTGCCCTATTAAGCTCATCCTCATAAAGATGGTTCATCATGTTGAGTGCATGGGTGCAAATAGGAGTGTCGGGCCTCATCCTATTGTCAATGAATAGCATTATAACATCAAAAGGGGCTTTTCAATTTGGTTGGCCAAACATTTCATCCAAGAATTGCACTATCTCATAAGCAGTCTCTATATTCTCATCCTTCTTGTGAAGCACTTTAGACATGTCAACTAACAGGTGGCATTTGGCTTTCTAGTTGGTCCTCTACCAACAAAAATATGCCTCATGGCCAGCTCCTATACCATTGGTGTGGACCAAGGGACAATCCTTTAAGAGGACAATCTTGTTGTCATTGTTGATAAGCATAAGTTTCATATTACTTTTCAAGTTTGCATAAGTCTCATTCGTTAGTTGCTTGGGTACGAGCAGGTTGACAATAGGATTAGACATAATGCTTGAAAATAAATAAAGAAACATTTAATTAGATTGCAAGAATATTATAAGAAAATATGAGTTTTAAACATAGTAAATATGATGCATGGATGCATAAAAAAATACATAAAAATATGTTTATTAATTAAGTTAACAATAATCTGATTTATGCAAATAATGTGTCACCATAAGGTAAGTTAGAATATTTACAAATCAAATCGAGCACTCCTAATTAATCAATATTATTCAAAATATCTCATATTTTCATCATTTATTAACTACTATTATTTTGGTCAATAGATAATCTTTAATTATATCTTAATGAGTGTAGCCTACCATTTCGAATTCCAAAGACTTAACTATATAGTGTCGTCATAAGGTAGGTTAAATTAGAGGAACATCTCGAAATCCTATTGCCAAGAAAGGACGACCTTGTATGACCCAAATGGAAACCCATCGTAGGAAGGATGAAATCAATGTCGTCTCAAGGCGCCATTTGAATATTACGATGTTGTTCTAATAGTGGAGACAAGTGGGTCCTATTGTCATACAACCTCTCGCACTCAATATTTTGAAAATATATATTTTATTGGTAAATCATCTCATGGTTTACAATATCTAATAACATATTTTATATATTGAAATATATCAAATTCTAAAATTTAACTCTTAAATGCAATTTCAAATGTTACAATTTTGCAAATCAAAATTTGTAACCATTAATTAATTTAATCTCCATAAATTAATTTACAACGCATATTCTATATTTATAACCAAAACAATTTAAATTTCATAAATAAATGCACGTATATGCATAGCATGTTATAAAACATATGATTATGACATGTTATATAAATAGACATACAACTAATTATCAACATAATACAAAAACATTCAATTTAGTAATTGAGATGGATTTGATTGGGTTCCTCGGATATTTAAAATTACAACTCAATAGAAATAATAAAAATTAAATAAACTCCTATTCTATTTGATCTTCAAAATCTCTATACATCTTGATGCAATCCTCTTCAAATGGTCATCGTACGGCTTATTGGGTAAATAGTAGTGTACTCACTTTAGATTTCTTAATTAATCTAAATAGCAATGGGTCTCATTCCCCTTTTTATAGAGGTTCGGCCTAGGAGTCAATCCTTATCAGATAAGGCCTCAAAAATTGAAACTAGAATCAATATCATATTAGAAATCATGTTGAAAAACCGCCTGATCAGAACTCGTTCAATCAGCAAGCCAAACTAGCAGATCGGCCTATCGAACTTAATCCATCGGCAAGCCGAACCTAAAGACCGGCCTACCAAACTTATGATTTTTTATCCTTGCAAATCTTTATTTCCATCTGAGATTCTTGTGATAGAGTCTCAAATTTAATTCAAATAACCCGATGAAGAACTTATCTGATTAAAACAGTCATATCTAGAAAATCTCTAGTGAAAATAAATATTCCTAATAATTCAAGAAGTTTATCTTGAATTAATTTACACAAAATTAATTCAACTGACAAACAAACATGAATTATTTGATCCTACCAAATTTCAACCAATTTGATAATTTGACACAAGACACCAATTATTGGAAGAGCATGCCGTATCGTTACAAGATTTTTTATGAGCTAGAAAAGGGGATCTGATGGACCTATATAGTTCAAGCTCCCAATAATTATAAGACCTAATATCCTAGACATACATTTTATAATTATCAACTCCAACGCTATTCCACTAGAAACTTAGAGCTACACTCTCGAATTATATACTATTACAAAGCCCATATAGTTAAGTCTCTATGACATATTATAATGTATCATATCCCCATAGGATTATCCATAATTGGTTTATGGATAAATTCTGTCTTACCTTCCCGATTATTTTTCTCTTATATTCCATTATCTCACCATCAAAAAACTTACCATCCAAAGATAGTATATCATTCGGTTACACCTATTTATCCAAATGGTTGAGCGCTTCAATTTTTCAATTATAGGATAACGCATATAAGAAGATATCATCTACTCCTAAAGAGGAGCTATGGATTCTATATCTATGAATAACAGGTCTACGCTATCAAGAGTTATGCCTCCAACGTACCGGCATGCGTACTAACATAAAATGTGGATGTCACCCTTTGGTACATCAAAATATACAAGTCAAGACAATGGGCTACTATTCATCTCAAGATTAAGATATAACACATGTAATTGTCCAAGTGAATTGATTTACTGAGACAGAATTATTAATCCAAAGTAATTCCCTTTATCTCCCGATCTAACACATCGTCACCTATGGCAATGTGCCAATGTTTCTATTCGCGGAGTCTGCCTCTGATGGTCAAGACAAACCATGTTCTGTTAGGGATATAGACAACACAACAATCTTTACATGAATAAAGTGCCCAACTTTATTCCCTCGATTGCAGATCTTATGATTTAGACCGTCACCTTTAGAATCATGTCTTTTGT
Source organism: Artocarpus hirsutus (assembly GCA_946598075.1). Taxonomy (NCBI): domain Eukaryota; kingdom Viridiplantae; phylum Streptophyta; class Magnoliopsida; order Rosales; family Moraceae; genus Artocarpus; species Artocarpus hirsutus. The sequence goes on from CAMOHE010051273.1 coordinate 14,998, forward strand.
ATAATCTGCCTATTATATGCCTAATTTTAAAGATTTAGACTGATAGTCTTAAACTTTTGTTTGAATATAAAAGGACAACAATTTAGTATATGAATAATAAATAAACTCTTTATTGATAAAATATCTTCAAAAATATATTACAGTTTACTCCTTAAGGCATATATGCCTAACGGATGATATATTGGATGGGTACTAAAGATTAATTGATTTAGTTGATAATTTTGTTTGAGTAAATCAATTCACTTTATACAATTATATGTGTTACATCTTAATCTTGAAATCAATTAATAGGTTCGTATTCTTGACTTGTGTTATTTGATGTACAAAAGGGTGACATCTTGAACTAAATGAAAGTACTCATACGGATATGTTGGAGACATGACTCTTGAATAGCGTAGACTTGTAATTCATAGATATAGAATCTATAGCCCTTTTGTAGAGTCAAAGATATACTCTTATAGGCATTCTCTTTGTAACACCCGCCGATTTTCATGTAACAAATTATGTTAATTAGTGACAACGTTAATTAATTTCTTTGTTGATATGTGTTATGGTATATGATATAATGGTACTAACCATTTTATCTTAAGTGTTATGACAGGTGACGGTCACGTGGAATCAATATGCTCAAGTGTTCATGTCATTTACGTTGTGTGTTTAATAATGATTTTTTTGTAATAATTTAATGTTTGGATGAATTTTAGTATGTTAAGGCAGATCGGCAGGCCGAACCTTCAAGTTCAACAGACCGAAATGTCCTTCACGGAATGGCTGGCTGATGGAGTTTCATCGGTAGACCCACCTCATGCATTTGGCAGGCTGAACTGTGCCGTCGACAGGCCGATGACAGTTGACGAGCAGTGAACAAAAATCGCTCAAAATTTATGATTGAGATAATTACGATGATTGGATTAAATTGGATGATTTAATGTGATTGATTGGCATATTTTTGGATAAATTTCCTCATTTTAGGAAATGAAACATTTGACTTTTGATTAATTGGATTTAATTGATGAAGTTTCCTCCTTTGAAATTGTGAAATATGATAAGCAAGCTAAATCAATTTGACTTTCCATAATTGCCCTCCATTTCCCACACGAATTACCCTCAATTTAATTAGAAAAATTATGATATTATAGAGCTTATTGACCTACTCCATCATTTTCATAAAAATTCACACACACTCTCTCTCACTAAAAATTTCTCTCAGACATTTTCTTCTTTTCTTTTTTTTCACGTTCTCCTTCTCCTCTCCCTCAGTTCTCCTGCACTTATTTGAATGAACTATTACATTTCTTTTGAGTGAATTCAAAGGAAAATTTTTGAAGGGATTCGTTTTAAGGTAAGAGTTCATCTTTTGGTATTTTTGAAATGTATTTCCCTTCTTATTTCGACTGCCATAATTTTGCCTAGGAATTTTCTTTTGCTCTGTAATTTTAGTATGATGTTTATATGTGTTTTGTGATATTCCTCCAAATTTCATGTACATTAGATTTTTCTATGATAAGTTATGAATTTTCTTCTCATTGTTACTCGTAGTAAATTATTGTTGTTTGGTTGTATTGCACATATATATGGGTGTTGTTCTTAATGCAAATGAAGGTTATTTCCCATGAAATTTCACAAATATGTTTATGTATATGTTAGTTTATGAAGTGGAAAGGCTCATGATAATATGACGAATATTATATGTGTTATGAAATTTTTATTGAAGCTAGGTTTCTTAGACTATTTTAATAGAAAATTGATAAACTTTTATGATGTGATGTTTGTATGATTTAATGAATTTATTTGATGATGAAATATTTTTGTGCTTCTGTAATTATATGTTAAAAGGTTGTTATTAGAATTTTAGAGTCTAAATAATTTTATTTTAATTATTGGAAAATGAAAAATGTATGAAACTCATAGTTTAATATAATGAAAGCTATTATTGTCTCTGTCTTTTAATGCATATTTTGGATTATGTAGAATTTATTTAAGGGTGATTTTCTTTGGATATGTTGAAGTTTTTGGTGTTTATTGCATGAAGGATTTTTATGAAATTATTTTAAAATGTAGATAATTTATTTTGTGAATGATAACAATGGTTGCTCACTGATTATATTGCTAGCAAATTTGTGAGTATGTTGTATGACTTGTTTGAGACATTAAATCGAATTTTTATGATGAACAAAAAATCACGATATTATGTATGAATGTTATTATGTATGAATATTATCTTTGTCCTTGCCAAACCTGTGCCCTAATTGTGTGTAAATGTAAAGTTATTAAGTTTTGAATTCATGAAGTTTAGGAATATTTTTGTGTTGATAGCTTTGTTTTAATGTCTTAAGGTTAATGAAACATGTTATAAATTTATGTTTCAAGAGATGAATGCATGTGTGATGTTATATGGTAATGGATGTTATGTTGTCGTGATTAATTCATTAAAAATATATATTAATTACCATTTTTAATGAATGTATGACATGAACGCAATATGAAGTGAGCACATCGAGACTGCGGCATCGTCACCTACAAATTAAGGTTAAGTAAGCTTATTAATGTAAGTACATTCTCACCTGCAATATGATATGAATTGTGAAAGTATGAAATTATATTTACGATGATGATTTTACAATGATTTCATTTTATTTCACACATGAAAGATTTGAAGTTCAAAAGATATACATGTATGATGATGACGTATTTCAAAGAATGAAAGTATAAATATGTATATATGTATCACTTAAATAAATGTTGCACACCTTATTTTATGATATGTTTATGTTATGATGTCATGTTTGGTTTGGGATTAGCTACCTCTCTCTTTTCATGACGGTGCACCTATGATTATGTTTATGGTGCAACACATGGGCCCTTAAGATAAAATGAATTAGGTTTAAATATGGACAATGTAATAAAAGATATGTTCCTTATGAAATTGTGCCTAGAGCACTATTATGATGATGATGATGATGATGATGATGTTCATAAAATTTTTTAAGTTGTGAGATATACATGTACTTACTAAGCATTAGCTTATTCAGTTTTATATCATGTTGTAGATAAGGGTAAGAAGATAATGGAATAGGTGGAGGGCAAGGAAAGGCATGTAAGCTAAGCAAGATGGATTGAAAATGGAAGATGCCAAGAAAGGAGTTTCAAAACTTATGAACTATGTTTTATTTTTATTTCTTTTTTAGTATGTTTATTTTCCTCACCTTGAGATATTGGGAATTTTTTTTTTATAAACATAATTTTTTTTACAGTTCGGCCTGCTGACCATTACTGGTCGGACTACCAATGTATGGATCAGCCTATCGATTACCCTGTACCGGCCTGCCGATCTTATCGAATTTTGAAACCTTTTTTGCAAAGCCTCAGGCTGCCTGCCGAAGGTTGACCTTCGACCTACCAGACAACTTTGGCCTACCGAATCCACAACTTCGGCCTGTCAAACTATTAGTGTAGTTTTTTTTTTTCAAGGATGTTTTTAAAAGTTATTCAATGTTACTTTGGTACTGATAAACTATTTAAAGGATGTTTATGATCAAGTAAATTATTATTATAAAAAATTGGATTAAGTTATTAAATATTGATTTTAAACAAATATATGTATGCATGGATCCTAGGTATGCTCTTCAAATTATGATTTCAAATACAGGTTTTTATTTATAATAGTTTTACTTCATTTAATGGTAAAATGAATGAATGTAACGACATCTGTGGCGTCTGTAAGGGGGCGTTATGGGCTTGAAATTAGAAAACTAGAACGCTTTTTAATTTACATACATTTGTGTAACCAAATGATTTACTATTTGTATTAGTTATAAATAGTAAGTACTCAAATGATGAAATAATGGAAGATAAATATGATCGGGAAGGTTAAACAAAATTTATCCTAGAGCTGTTCATGGATATTTTTTGGGGATATTGCACATAATAATATGTCATGGACGAAAAACTTATTAGAGTTCCGTAATCTTGTGTATAGTTAAAGTGTACAACTCTAAGCTTTTGTTGGAGTAGCTTTACAGTTAATAATTGTAAAATGATTATTTCTAGGACATGTCATTTTATAGTTATAAAAGTTTGATCTATACATGTCCATCGGGTCCCATTTGCTTGTTTTAACACTTTCCTATAATGATACGGCTTGTTTTTCTTTCAAATTGATAATTTATATTAATTCTATGATTGGTTCAAATTTGGTTGAGTTGGATTGTGGTATCGCAATGTAACTTCTATATTGGGTTATTTAAATTAAAACTAAGGCTCTATGAAAGATTCGTGTGTTAAGTAAAATAGAGAGCTTTCCAAACTAGGTAAGAATGATAGGCTAGTAAATAGGTTTGAACAACTAGAATCTAATGAACTGACAAGATAGCTATGTGAACTAGGTTGGTGAGTAGGTTCAAACAGTTAGAATCAAACGAACCGATAGGCCGGCATTGTGAACTGACTGGCTAGTGACTATAATTAAAGTTACATGTTTTCACGTGTTTTAACTCAAATTTATGGTCCGGTTAGGATTTTTGAAACCTTTTTTTGGTGTAATTGATGCCCTACAAGCCACTACAAATAGAAGGCTTATTCCAATTGTTAGTTAAATCAAGGCTTATTCCTATTTGTTAGTTAAATCACTTAAGAAATTTAGAGAAAGTATTCCAAAGGGTGAAACTCTACAACTCCCATAGGGTTACTGCTCAACATCAAGAACAATAATTATTGGTTTTTTCTTGTGGTTGAAAGGAGGATCGTTATCAAGAGGACCATGGAATGATGCGTATTAGTAATCGCGTAAGTATACACGATCACAAGTAATAGAGTGGGAGTAGAGTATCGTTTTCCTAAGGGGTTGAATTACAAAAATTGATTATCTACTCACTTCTAACTTTGTCTAGACAATATTGAATTTAAATGACAATTTTAATTAAAAATATGAAATTAAAATAAACTATAATTAGATTAAGGAAATTAAAATCAATGGCAAAGGTAAACAAAATTGAAGGATGATGGGAGGGTCTAGAGGAACTTTTTCACTAAGTTTCCATTGCAATTGGTAATTGCCTATATTAATGACAAATTAATTTTCTCAAGTTATTGGCATAGAACTCTCATGTATCCTAATTTTTCCTTTACCATGTACTCAATTGAAATTTATCCAACATAATTAATTCTAATATCCCTATTCGAAATCAATTACTAAGAGTTAGTTAAGTATGTTCTCTAATTAGCTACAAGGAAAATTATATGTCTCTCAACTCTACAATTTTCAAAGTTGTATTTTCTAAACCCATATTTGTTATACTCTTTTCTCAAGTACTAATCACAAATGGAAGATCAACTAATTGTTGGCTGATCAATTAGAAGCATTAGACTCATGCAAATAAAAATAAATGGAAAAAGGAAATTAAATTGCATTAATCCATTGTAATAAACCAACATAATATCAACTTGGGCCCATAGCCCTCTATACTAATAAACTTAGTTACACATAATGTAGCGACCCCCTCCCCCTCTCCTCCGGGAGGAATGAGAGGAGAGGAGCGCCACTCATCGTTCGTTTATGCATGTGATGATGGGCCAATTTTGCAAGCCGATCAAAGACACAATATGAAAAATAATAAAACCTTAACTCAACCTTAATATGGAAATTATCTTATCATTAGCAGCAGAAATATTAAGATTACAACACTTATACAAAAGCTAGAAAATCCCCTAAATGTCCTCAATGACAATTCTTAAATCCCCTAAATGTCCTCAATGACAATTCTTAGTTTCCTATAACATCATAGAAATACTTAGAAATATATATTACATCTTAGGCTCGTCATGGGACCTTGGACCATTCTTGCTCAGTCATCTACATCCTTACTTGGAAGCTCACCTGCATCACGAGAACTATATAAGCATAATGCTTAGTAAGTAAACCACAATAGTTCCACATAAAAACATACTTTCATAAACATACATTACTTTTAGGTTTTTAGGCCCATAGCATAACGATAATCTCAAGCAATCAGAACCCTTAACATTCATTCATAGATGGTCCCTATCTTGGAACATGCTTCCTCAAGGATTTGACCATGAAAACATACATAACATTGGTTGGTTCATGACAACAAGAGAGTTTAAATCATACTCATGAAAAATCATCAAAAACATCTTTAAACATATTCATCAACATACATAACTTTAAAACATGCTTTAAAACATAATATTGTTCAAGTGATGCAGTGGAGGGTATACTTATACAAACCATTTACTCATGATCATCTTAGATTCTATACATCATTATTCACTCATTCTTCACGTCACATAATATATCCCTTCATATTCCGATGAAAGCCATTGAACACCTTCATGATTTTCTATCCTCTCTTTATGCATTCATATGTCTCCTTAAATATTGTGTCCTTAATCTTTTCTTTCCTTTTCTCTTCTTAATTTCTTCCTTATTTTCTCATGGTTCATCCCCTCATTTCTTAAGTCTCACATAGACATCTCTCTATAATATCTTTCTTTCTTTCCTCTAGCTCACCTATTAGTCCCTCTTATTTTCTCTCATTCTCACTCTATGCAACAAAATAAAGAAAGAAAAGAAGGAGAAGAAGAAACGTGCAGCAAAATGGGTGAGAGGACTTGTGAGAGATATAAAAGGAGAGAGCAATTTTGGGTGATAAATAAGGAAATAATGTGATAAGGAAATAATAATCAATATATTACAAATGTTATGCCAAGATGAAGTGTATCCATGAAAGGTTGAGAGAAATTAGAGGAAAGTCAATGGTTCAATAGAGGAAAAATATAATGATAATATCTTGACTATCCATAAATAGAATTCTAAATAAGTCAGCTAGTCCTAAAAAAAAAAGAATAAAAGACAATTAGATTCCAATATTAGCTCCACTTGACTAATTTCAATTATCAAAATAGGAAACCTATCATGAATTTCAATTATCATTAAAAAGTCAACAATCAAAATATAATGATAATATTTTCACTAATTAGAGGCAATTTACACGCGAATTAGAGGGGAATTAGGGGAAGAATAAAAAAATTAGCTCCTACTTACCATATATCAACTTTCAAAAGCAGGAAACTTTATCAATTAAATTCAATCAATCAAAAGTCAAACACTTCATTTCCTTAAATGAGGAAATAAATCCAAAAATATGCCAATCAATCAACAATTATTATCCAATCACATAAAAGTCAACTATTCCCCCATATGGAATAAGGAAAAGAGAAGATAATATACCAATAAATCAAAATTATACCGCAACAAACACACTCACATATACATAAATTACGTTAGTCATTATCCACTTTCTCAAAGTCATACATGGCCTCCAAACGTTATAACTTACACATATAGTGCACATTATATTAAAGAAAATATAACATCAATAATGTATTACTTCCCACTTGCTATTCATAGTCACACGGCAACTATATCAATTACTCACACTCATATATATAATTTACATTCACACAAAAACATATATAAATTATAAAATATTAATAGTCATTTTCCGCTACAATTATACAATAGTATGAAATATTGCGCACATTACATTAATATATAACATAACTTTTCTTTCTTTTATTTTTATTCAAATTAACCTTATATATAGAAACATATTAATTCTTATATTACGTAAAGAAGTATATATATAGAAATATTTATATATAGAATATAACGTATATAAATATATATAATACTTGTAAATTAACTTACAACTAACATATAAATTAACGTTTATTTATATTTAGAAAATTTATATATTTCTATATATATATAAACGTGTTAATACTTATAAATTAACATAAAAGATATATATATATATATATATAACACCTTTGCATGAAGTTCTATCATCCCATAAACACATGGCAATTGGCAAGAAATTCAAAGAAAAGAAAGAGTAAAGAAGTAAACTAATTCGAGCTTCAAGATGATCTTCAATGTCGCTGCCACTTCCTTTTTAAAAAATGATCCAAAAGTCCTTTGTACAAAACCATAAAAGGGTATTTATATGCTCCAAAAACTTGGTGACTTGTTCCTCAAATTAGCCTTAATATCAACACTTTCTTTGGCTCAGAGAACACACATAAGGTGATGAGGAATTGGTCACGCTACCACACACTTGAGCAAAACTTGAGCTAGGGCAAAAAGTTACACACATGACCACAAGCTTCTAACTGACACAAGCATGCTTCAGGTTTTCCTAAGGCTAATTTTGTCTCACACGATCGTGAGCTTTGGTTGTATAGCCCTACCTGCGTGCTATGACTCCACGTGAGGGCGAGCTTCTTCTAGTGGTGGTGTATGAATTCGAGTTGATTCAAGCTCCAAAAATGCTCTTTAGCCTACCAAAACTATTATAAGTAAAATAAAATAAAATGAAACTATAAATTATAAAAACAAAACTAAACAAATAAAAATAAAGTGAACTATATTAAAATAAAATAATAAAAAGACATGATTAACTAAATTTATTAAAACTAAAATAAACATAAAAACATATAAAAAGCTATCGATTCACCTAAAAACTAACCACATATATAAGTTGGGATTACTAATAAATTCATTCTATCATGTGTCCACTAGTATTCCAATCATGAAAAAGGAGAATAGCAAAGAAGTACAGTTGGTTAAGACTCTTCTGGATGCAATTCTCTCCTAGCAATTCTGTCAAATTAATTCAGCCAGATGTATGGTTACTAATTTGCTAAGGTATGAAGGTCTATAAATAATTTATTATACATAGCATATCTAACTCGTTCTATGGAAAAAGTAATATTAAAAAAATAATTTAAAATAACACAACGTATTTGTTTTCCAACAGATAGGATGTTCTCATATGGAAACCACTATCTTCCTTGCCTAGTCTTTGACACAAAATAGACAAATGTATAGCATAGAATGGAGTTAAGTCTAGAGACCACTTGCTCACTTTAGTCAACTATTAATCTCAACACATGAGTAAAACAGTTCTTGAGATGAAGAACACTACTTCTTCTTTCTCTCCTTACACGCCTGTACAAGAGTTGGTAGAGTTCTTGCAATCTATCTAAGACTTTCAATTATATGTAAAATGAATAAAGGATGCCTCTATTCATAGAGAATGAGAGATCCAATTAATTTTCAAAACTTCTTTAAATTTAATATCAAATATCAAATATTTAAATAAAATAAAAAATACAATTTTCCCTTTCCTTATATTGTTTATGGCATCAAACATAAAGAGATTCTCTGTGCATATGGCACCAATCACCATACTGTACAGGAAAGAATACTACTTGTTACCTAGTTCATTTGTTTCCAAATTTAACTTTTCATATTCAAATTAAATCACATTTTTCTAAAAATAGAAATTTTAAATATGAAAATTTAGTGAATAAGTTTTAGACTACATAGGGAATATTTCTCTCTAATAGTGTGTGCCACCTTCAATGGGACCTACCCACTACGTGATTTCCAAAATAAATTATAAATAATTTATTTTGAGTGATATTCAATTTCAAATTCTATAATTCTAAATTAATTAATTAAACTAATAATTCTATTTGCTCAAACAATGTTTACAAGGATGGCTGGGGAGTCATAAACCTACAATTTCAAGCTCCAATAAAACCAATAGATCAACTAAACTCTTTAATTAAAATATTACTCCTTTTATTAATTCCAAAGTAGCTCCACTAAATACTTACATTTGTAATACTTAGATTTGTACTATTTAAATTATAGATATAATTTCTCATTTCTTAGAGTCATTCATTTGATATAGTCATGTATATAAGATGATCATCAATAAGTAATTCATTATTAGCGTTAGGTAAAATCTATTAACCTTTCTAATTACTTCATTATCCTTAAGTGCTATTGATTATCTAATGAATAATAAATTCATGAACTTAATCACAAATTGAGCACTTATATTATTCAAGACCCAAATCAACACTCAAGAAAATTATCTTAAAGAAGGAATAAATTCCATCTTGTAATGTTGACATTCCAAGTTTCTTACTTTATTATGCCTCCAAAATACAAGGGATGGGATTAGTTTACCAAATTCGTACCGAATCAATAAAAGACATAAATTCATATATAGGAGTATGCTAATAATTGAAGATTAAGATCATTTTATATATGATCATTGGATGATGTGATTAGAAATTAATATATTTAATAGAAATTATTAGATGTGTATATCAAATCACGTCCCTATCCTTCATAATCTCATTATATACAATGCACTCATTTAATGACTTATAATATTAATAGTTCGGATAAGACTGTTCCACTCTTAATGCAAATGACCTGCACTATTAACACTAAATTAAGATTCTATTTTTTAATTGAATAATTAATTATAATAATTATTTATATATTACTGTCCATCTTAATTATTATTCTTAAATATTATCCTCTTATATATAACACTTATATACAATATTTAAGGTCATATAGATAATTATGAAATTTTAATGATATTCATATAGAATTCAAAATTACATGCACATAAATCATTTTATTTATTTATAAATATGTCCATGACAATACATTATATGCTTTGAGGCCATCTATCTATTGGATATACTTTTTAAAGGGGTTGGATCTACTTAATGATGGACTAACAACTTTGACCTGATGTAACATGGTAAAAAAATAATGACAACCTTTTAATACCTCTATTTAGTTTGGTTAAGCTTCATATGACTAAGGATTACTTCCACAATATGTGAGCTTTGCTGTGGAAATGTACAAAATTCCCATCATTTGACCTGTTGATGTTAATCATGTTCTGATAATACGTATGTCTCCTATGAAATTCTTCCCAAGGCAACTCAGCCAAACTTAGGAACATTTCTTATAGATGATGCCAACTCTTTATGAATATTATTAAAGTTTCATAATTATCTATGTGACCATAAATATTGTATATAAGCATTATATACAAAAGGTAAATATTTAAGGATGATAACTAAAAAGGTTGTAACATTAATTAATTATTTAATTAAAATATGGAATCTTTGAGCATTACTAAGTACATGTCATTTCCATAAAAAATAGAATAGTTTTAACTAAACTATTAATTTAATGAGTCATTAAATAAGCGCACTATACATCATAAGATTATGTAGGACTGCGATCTGATGAGATATAAACAGCGAATAATCTCCATTAAATATAGCAAGTTCTAATTACATTGACTGATGGACACATATAAGATGATATTAATCCTGAGTTATTAGCATACTCATACTTATGGATTTATGTCTTTTATTTTACTAAGTACTGATTTAAAAATCAAATCTTATTCCTTGTATCTTGGAGGCATTATGAAGTAAGTGGTTGGAAATGTTAACATTACAAGATGGAATCCATTCCTTCTTTAATGAGAATCAGGAAAATAATTTTCTTGAGTATTGATTCAGGGCTTAAATGATAAGAGCACTCAATTCATATTTAAGTTCATGAATTTTTTATTCATTAGAGAATCAATGGCACTCAAGAATAAAGAAGTAATTAAAGAGGATAATGGATATTACCTAGCTCAAATGATGAATTATTTATGGAAGTTTGACTTATAAAAAATGACTATATTAAATGAACGACTCTAATAAATGAGCAATTAAATATCTATAATTTTAAGATTGCAATTTCAAGTCTTTAGTAAGGTTACATAGTAGTTAATAAAAGAAAAATGTATTAATTAAAGACTAATTAATATATTTTTTATTGGAGCTTGAAATTATGGGTCTATTAACCTCCGCGCCATCCTTGTAAACATTGTTTGGATAAGTGGAATTATTGGTTTAATAATTCATTTAGAATTATAGAATTCTAAATTAAATTTCACTCAAAATAAATTAATTATGAATAAATTTATATTTAATAAATAATTAGATTCTTTTAATGAATAATTAATTAATTTTGGAACACATATAGTGGGTGGGTCCCATTGTATGTGGCACACAAAGTGGGAGGTCCCACTATATGTGGCACCTATACTATTAAGAGAAAGTCATTTGTGTACATCAAAACTTGTTTACAAAATTTCGATATTTAATTTATCCAATTTTGAATGAACATGATTGAATTCAAATATGGAAAGTTAAATGCGGAGACAAATGAAATTGGGTAACAAGCAAATATTCTCTCTTCCTTCTCTCTAAATTGGTACCACACATAGATACATGATCTTGTGTGTGGCACCTATTATACTTCAAGAACTGGAAACTTATGTTTTCATTATTAATTAAATATTTGATATTAAATTAAAAATAAGACGGCTTTTTAAAATTGATTAGCTCTCTTATTCTCTATGAACAGGGCCTCCGATATTTATTAAGGGCAAACTTGTGAGTCTTGGACAAACTAAGAGTACTTTGTCAAATTCTCCCCTTTAGTAAGTGTGTAAAAGAGTTAGAGAGAGTGAAGAAGAGTTCTTCACCCCACAACCCATTCTTCTTATGTTTTGCAATTTACTAACAACTTAAATTAGTTGAGTGATCTTTTAAGAAACTATATTCCCTCAATGCCAACCCATTTATCCATATTGATGTCAAAAACTAGGCGAAATGATGATGGTTTTATCTTAAAGAGAACGCCATTTCCAAGCTGCTTATTTCTACTTGTCTCTGTTCAATCATTGAGCAAAGTATCTATATATTTATTTATAAGTTAAATTAATAAAATCTATAGTCTTTTACAAAAGTTTTAAGAATATTTTTGTTATGCACAATCCACACCACATCCACATTTCTACTATATTTTGTGAGAAACATTTTCCAATACTAATACTTGGCACCAAAGTAGGCATATTAATTTTTGTATTGATTATGAGATAATTGTTACAAATAAATATATTTTTTCTTAATTATCAATGTACGCGATGAGTAGGCACTTTGCACTTATATGTTTGTTTATTATTATTATTCATGCAATGAATGGTGAATGCATGGATGGTGGATTTGGTCATTAATTATACGGTTTTGAGGGTTTTCTTAATTATATTGCAATTTTATTTCTTTTTTAGAATTATTTGTTTGCTTGTAATTAAGGCTTAGGAATTTTTATAATTTATACTTTCTAGAATTTTATATTATTTTAATATCAAAGATGAAAGATTAATTGAACACTCGAATCCCAACAAAGACCCTAAATTGGAAATGTCAATCATGAGATGGTTGAAGACTCGATGGTTTATGAATCCTTTGAAAAAAAAGGCAAAATGGAGTAAGTCGCTCTAACATCAAGCATCACGGCCTCATCCATGCGCACCATGGCATTGCCAAAAAAAAAAAAAAAACCTAGGTACCACGACCCTACCAACTCAAGGCTTGGGAGCTACAGCCTTGGCTATGGGCACTGCAGTCCCGAGCGCCAGGCAGCCTATGAAAAACCCTAATATAGGTTTCTCAAGATGCATTTTTCAAGTTGTTTTCATTGTTTGTTCCAATTTCCGAAAGAAGGTTTACAAAGACCAACCAAAGATTATCACATCAAGATCCATGGAGATTTTAAAAATTAAATAGACTAGGAATTTATTTAATTTTTTATTTCAAATGGGTTGTAAATTAAATATCCGAGGAACCCAACAAAATCCATCTCAATTGTTGATATTGAATGCTTTATACTATGTTGATAATTTATCGTATGTCTCTATGTTATAACATGTCATATTAGTTCTAGTGTGCCTACTCATATGTTTATAACATGCCATGCATACACTTATATTTATTTATTACATTAAAATTGTTTAATTATAATTATGGAATATGTGCTGTAAATTAATTTAATGTGATTAAATTAATTAATGGTTGCAAATTTGATTTGCAAAATAGTATTATAATGTGAAATTAAATTTAAGAGTTAAATTTTAGAATTTCACGTATTTAGAAATATAAATTGTTTATATTTCTAAAATTGTAAACCATGAGATGATTTGCAAATAAAATACATATTTGCAAAATACTAAGTAGAAAAGGATTATATGACAATTCGACCTACTAGTCTCTACCATTAGACACTACAACAAATTTGAGATTGTACGACCTTTATTTAATGACCGTTTCTCAAAAACCATCATGATAAGAAAAAAAAAAAGCAACGAGTTATGCCTGCGAAAACAAAAACCGTCATGGTATTTGCGGGAGCTACCACGACGGTTTTTATAAAAATCGTCGTGGAAGGTATGCATGTTTGAAATTTTTAAATTTAACCTTTAAGTTCGGCATGAATAAAATTTTAATCCTTCATGACGGTTTTTATAAAAACCGTCGTGGAAGGTTTGGATATTTGAAATTTTTAATTTCTCGTCCAATTTAACCTTTCACGACGGTTTTTATAAAAACCGTCATAGAAGGTTTTGTATATTTGAAATTTTTAGTAGCCCGTCAAAATTTAATCTTTCACAAAGGATAAATTTGGATGGGAAACTAAAATTTTCAAATCTCGGGGTCTTCCACAGTGGTTTTTAGTAAAAACCGTCGTGAAATGTTCTACATGTTTGAAATTTTTAGTAGTCACCAAAATTTAATCTTTCACGAAGGTTAAATTTAGGCGAGATACTAAAAATTTCAAACCTCGAGACTTTTCACGATAGTTTTTATAAAAACCATCATGGAAGGTCCGAGGTTTGAAATTTTTAGTATTCTTCCCAATTTAACCTTTCACGACAGTTTTTATAAAAACCATCGTGGAAGGTTTTGCATATTTGAAATTTTTAGTAGCCTGTTAAAAATTAATCTTTCACGAAGGTTAAATTTAGGTGGGATACTAAAAATTTCAAACCGTGAGACCTTTTACGACGATTTTTATAAAAACCATCGTGAAAGATACCAAGGCTTCCACGACGGTTTTTTAGTAAAAACCATCATGAAATGTCCCACATGTTTGAAATTTTTAGTATCCCTCCAAAATTTAATCCCGCGCCAATGACATGGCTTTCCCTATTGATTCAAAATTTCTCTAACTCAAACCCACTAACTCTCAAACCCCTTTCTCTCTTTAACTCCTCTCCCACAACCTAGCCACCGACGAACCCAACACCCACAGCATTCCACCGACTTTGACATTCCTCTATCACTCTCTCCATGACCTACCTAACAAACCCGATGCCATTCGCCACCGTTCATCCTCATCCTTTGACATTCTATCGACTCCACCATCATTTGACTCATCCTTTGTCGTTCCATCAACTCCATCGCCTTCGGTAAATTTCAAACCATTACTTTTAGTTTTAATATTATTGTTAGTTCTAAACTTAGCATTATTTGATTATTTTAGTGTTATTTACATTTAGTTTTAGTTTTAATATTAGTTATATTAATTTGTTTTTTGCCATTTAGTATGTGTTACTTGTATTTGGTGTTTGAAAAAACTTTGAACACATTTAGCATTTTGGTGTGAGAATAGGTTACTTTTTATGTGTTTGTGATGCCTAAGTATTATTATCATACCCACCACATGTTTAGAGATTTTTGGATTTTTTTTTAGGGGAATACAAATTTTTCACGACGGTCCACGTGTGTTGGAGATTTTTGGAGATTTTTTTTTTAGGGGAATGCCAATTTTTCACGACGGTTTTTTAAAAAACCATCATGAAAAATTGGCATTCCATGACGGTTTCTTGAAAAACCGTCGTGGAATCGAAGGCTTCCACGACGGTTTCTTAAGAAATTATCGTGGAAGCCTTCGATTCCATGACGGTCAAACCGTCATGGAATACTTAGTATTCCACGACGGTTTTTTGAAAAACCATCGTGGAATGCCAATTTTTCACGACGGTTTATTAAAAAACCGTCATGAAAAATTACTATATTACAACCCCTTCCTACGTCAATTTTATATTATACGACGGTAAAAAACCGTCGTGAAAACTCCATGTTGTACCACGACTAAAGTTTTCACGACGGTTATAAACCGTCGTAGAATCCACAATTTGTAGTAGTGAGAATAACATCGTAAGGTTCAAATGGCACCTCAAGATAGCATTGATTTCATCCTCCCTACAGAGGGTGTCCATTTGGATAGATACAAGGTTGTTCGTCCAAGTGACAAGAATTCAGGATGTACCTCTATTTGACCTACTCTATGGCGCACTTTGGAGTTAAGTCTTTGGAATCTGAAATGGTGGGTTACACTCATAAAGATGCAAATAAATGTTAATTGCATTCTTGACCAAAACAAAGATAGTTAATAAATGTGAAAATATGAGATATTTAGAATAACATTTGTTAATTTAGTGTGTCTCAATTTGATTTGCAAATTATTTGACCTACCCTACGGCGTCTTCTGTTTGTGGTAAATCAAATTATTGTTGGCTAAATTTAGTAAACATGTTTTATATATTTTTTATGTGCATCCATGCATCATATTTATTATGCCTGAAATTCACTTATTTGCTTATGATATTTATGCATGCAAATAATTTGGCCTACCCTATGGCAACCTTCAATTTGTGGTAAATCGAATTATCATTGGTTAAATTTAGTAAACATGTTTTATGTATAGTTCATGAACATCTATGCTTCATATTTACTATGCCTAAAATTCACTTATTTGCTTATGATATTCACGCATGCAAATTGAATGTTTATTTATTTATTTTCCTATAATATGTCTAATCATATTGTCAACCTACTCATACTTGAACAATTAACTAGCGAAAATTATGCCAAATAGAATAGTAACATGAACTTGATCCTTGAAAATAACAATTAAAAATTTATCCTCCTAGAGGAATGTCCTCCATTCCCCGCAGTAGATGCTTAAGTAGTAGACCAAGATGGCTACACTTATTGGCAAAAACGCCAATTAAAAATCTAAGTACTATCTCTTGGCCAATATGTTTGGAATACTTTGCATGCAAGAAGCATGAAAAATTGAAAACTACTTATGAGATAATGCAGTCATTAGTTGGAATGTTTGGCCTGCTAAATCAGAAGGCTTATATTAATGCTATGAATTGTTCATGGACAACAAGATGAAGTCAGGCACTCTAGTTTGCATTCATGTGCTTAACATGATCAATCATCTTCATAAGGCTGAGCTTAATGGAATGACCATAGATGAGGGTATACAGGTGGAAATGATCTTTAAAAGTTTAAGTCCTACCTTCCAATAGTTCAAAACCAACTATGTCACGAAAAATATGCACATGGGGCTCACTCAATTGTTGAATGAGCTCTAGAATTATGAATCAGCTCAGGGTGCAAAGAGTGGTGAAGCAAATGTTACTAAGGCTAGTTCTTTCAAAAGTAAGAATAGGAAGAACAAGAATGCTAGGAAGCCCAAATCCAAGAAGAATAAGAAAAAGCCCAAGAAGGGTAACGAGGGAAAAGAAACAAGCTCTGACACTAAGGCCACAGGAAAGTGTTTCCACTATGTTTAGCTAGGACATTAGAAGAGAAACAACAAGAAGTATCTCAAGGAGCTGAAAAAGAAGAAAAATCAAGGTAAATGTGATTTAGTTATTTTAGAAATATGAGTTGTCGAGAATGAGTTCTCAACCTGGGTAGTTGACTAAGGAGCCATTAACCATGTTTGTTCTTTTTTGCAGATTATTAGTTCTTCATGGCAGCTTGCCAATATAGAGTACAGGATGGTCATGGGCAATGGAGCTAGGGTTTCGACTAAAGTAATGGGAGAAATTAGACTTTAGTTTAGGAATAAATATTTAGTTTTGAATAGTGTTTATTTTATTTCGAGTTTTAGAAGAAATTTGTTTTCTATTTCTAGATTAAATGAACAATTATTTAAGTTTCTTTTGACAGTAAAATTGTTTCCATTTCAAATAATGGTTTAAATATATGCTCTAGAAACCTAAATGATGGTTTATATTTTCTTAAACCTAGTCCTAAACCACTACATAATACTAAAATGTTCAAATTAACCAAAGATAAGAATAAAAAGCAAAAGATTTCTCATGAAGATGACACATATCTATGGCATATTAGATTTGGACGATTAACTTAAATAGGATTGAAAGACTAGCAATGGATAGTTGTCACACCCCGGGGTACGGGAGGTGACGTGGTAGATTAATTAAGTTAATTAAGTGGGAATTTAGTTAAAAATTGGGTTTTAGAATAATTTTTAATAGTAAAATGTGATAATTTTAAAATCGTTTACTCAAGCAAATAGTTATAATTATTTGAACAAATGAAATAATGAAATAAACAATTAAGAAACAGTAAAAACAATCAAAATATAAGGTGAGGCGAAAATGGGTCCCACTAGCCTATATCTTGTACACACACACAGTACTGACAATATTACAATACAACCACAGCCCAAATAAAAGAGAAAGTTAAGATCTTACATGCCTTGAATTTTTGCAATACAACCTACCCAAATCTTCTATTAATCACAAGTCCAGTCAACGGACTCTTCTCCGATCCTAAGCTGATATTCACCTAGGAGTAAGATTTTAAAACAAATAAAACGTGAATGAAAGGCTCAGTAGGACTATAATTTTGAAAATATTTAACTTTAAAAGAAACTTCATTAATCAAATAAATACATAGAAAACGAACTAGAACAAATAAATAAATAAATAAATAAATAAAAATTTAATAAAAGCTTTATCTTACCAAAACAGTTTAAATTGGTCGACCAGAAAAATGCCATTTTCTTTTCCTGGGCAAACCATATGTAATTCACCACCGTGTGGCCCAGCTAGGTTTCAGGACCTGCCCCCAAGGTCGCATACTGCACGACCCGATCTCTGATATGGCATCATGCCCCAAAATATATATATACATATATATCTTTTCATGATTATTAAAAATCTCTTTTTACTAAATACAATCATTTACATTCATTATGATGTTTGTTATGAAAAATCACCTAAATTCTACCATTTATGAAATCAGTCAATAAAAATATATTTTCAACCAATGATTTGAAAACTTTTTGTAAAATTTCCTTTGAGGCCAAAACATTTAAAACTAGCTACCAAGGAAGGGGTAGAAGTCCTACCTCAATACTCGTGCTGGTGTTCCACACCGTAATCTCGGTCCGCTATATGTCAGCTCTGCGGATCCACGCACAACCTCAAATACAAACTAGGTCTATTATTATCTAACCTGAGACATCCTA
The DNA here is from genome assembly GCA_946598075.1 of Artocarpus hirsutus. Classification (NCBI taxonomy): domain Eukaryota; kingdom Viridiplantae; phylum Streptophyta; class Magnoliopsida; order Rosales; family Moraceae; genus Artocarpus; species Artocarpus hirsutus. Next base: position 34,103 of record CAMOHE010051273.1, read on the forward strand.
GGTTATTAATCATCTCATGGTGTCCTAGTGTGCCATTTAGGTTTATAAAATCATTTTATAAAGTTGGAATTTCAATCGGGGTTCAAAATAGTGAAACCGGGTGAAAAATCACAAAATTTCATCATGCCCGGTCGGCCTACCAGTCGCTCTGGTTCGGCTGGCCGAACTGCACAGTTTGGCCTGACGGAGGTCCAAGTCTGGTCGGCCGAACTTTCCCAAGTTTGGCCTGACGGTCGGATGAATCCGGCCTGTCGAACATATGAATCCGGCCTACCGAACACGAAGTTCGGCCTACCGATCTGGAAAAATTCTAGAATTTTTTAGGCACGGGTCTCGGCCTCCCCGAGCCCAAATCTTCAATTTCAACCTGTTTTCTCAATTCTCAGGCATGGGTAATGATCATAAACAATAGAAAAATATAGTAGTTTACTTTCTAATGCATTAAAACAAGTTTTTAACAAGATTTTTGGAAAAATCCAAAACGAGAAAAATTTGAGAAAAATGAAAAATCTTGATTCAAATCCATTTTTGATGGAACAAAGTTTGTATTCTAGCTAATCTAAGTTCATCTAACCTAGATTGAAGGTTTTCTAAGCTTAGAAAAGCTTAGATTTCAAAATGCAAGAAAATTTGAAAAATTAAAGAAGTTTTGAAATTTTTAAAACTAACCTTGGATTAAGCTTTGATTCGAGTTTGTGGTTACTCAATCATGTTCCTGAGCCTTCAATCCACTAACCCGAAGCTTGAAATCAAATTTTGGTTCAAAATTTTTGAGAGAGAATGAGAGAGAGTGTGAAACCAAGGGAAAGAGAGGAGAGAGAGTGAGTGAGAGTGAGGAAGAGTGAGAGATAGTGAGATTTATAAAGAGAAGGGAAGCAGTTTTCAATACCATGTCCCGCACGTGGTTTTCCAAAGTGGGACGTGTTGGTTATTTGACAAATTGTTTTGTTTCAAATTCCAAATAACAATTAGAAATAATTAAGAGTAATTAATAAAAATTATTTAACATAACCAAAAATAACATAAATTTAAAAATTTCACAAAGTGATCAAATTAAGCTTAAAATATTCATTATGGCACACTAATCCACCATTTTATATTCTAATAACATTTAATAAATTTCAGGGTGTTACAACTCCACCCCTAAAAGAAATTTCGTCCTCGAAATTTACAAATCGATTCAAAAACAAAACAAATGCAGATACAACTCCCGCATACTTGACTCTAATTCCCAAGTGGCTTTATCAACTCCGTGATGCGGCCACATGACCTTAACTAACGGGATCTCATGATGACGCAAGCTAATCACTTTGCGATCGATGATCTGGATTGGAACTTCTTCATACATCGTGTCTTCCTGAATCTGTACGTCCTGGAACGAAACAATCTTATCTTGCTCAGGTGGACATTTTCGAAGCATTGACACATGAAATATGTTGTGAACATGCAAAAGTTTCGAAGGAAGGTTGAGTCGATAAGCAACCACACCAACATGTTGAGTAATCTCAAACAGTCCAACATATCTTAGCACGAGTTTTCCTTTTACTCCGAATCGTGAAATGCCTTTGCAAGGCGATACCTTCAAAAGAATAAAGTCTCCAACCTCGAATTCTAAGGGTTGACGTCTTTTGTCTGCATAACTCTTATGTCGACTCTAAGCTGCTTTCAGTCGATCTCGAATCACGACGATCTTCTCGTTGCTATCACAAATCTCATCCGGTCCAAGAATAACTCTATCTTCTGGTTCGGCCCAACACATTAGCGATCGACACAGTCGTCCATATAATGCTTCGAACGGTGCCATACCAATACTCGATTGATAGCTGTTGTTGTATGCGAACTCCACCAAAAGCAAATACTTCTTCCAGTTTCTATCGAAATCTAATGCGCATGCACGCAACATGTCTTCAAGAATCTAAATAACCCGCTCAGATTGCCCATCGGTCTGAGGATGAAACGTTGTGCTGAAGTTTAAATCTATGCCCATAGCCTCCTGGAAGCTCCTCCAGTACTTAGCATTGAACCTGGTATCCCTATCTGAAGTGATGGAGAAAGGAACTCCATGTAATCTTACTATGTTCTGCAGAAACAACTCCCCAAGAATCCTCCTCGAACATGTCGATCTAAACGAATTGAAATGAGCTGACTTCGTTAGCCTGTCGACCACGACCCAAATTGCATCATGCCGCTGCTCCATCCTTGGCAATCCGGTAAGAAAATCCATCGTCACGTGCTCCCATTTCCACCCTGGAATAGGAAGTGGCTAAAGCTAACCTGTTGGCTTCTGATGCTCGGCTTTCACCTAAAGACAAATTGTACATTTAGCCACGTACTCTCGAACGTCCTTCTCCATGCCTCTCCACTAATAGTGTCTTTTTAAGTCACGATACATCTTTATGCTTCCTGGATGAATGGCAAACTAAGACCTATGAGCTTCATTCATGACAGCCTTTGTTACTTTTGCAATTGCTGGAACTGCAAGACACTCCCTGAAGTACAATGATCCATCCGCATGTATCCTCCATTCTTAAAACTGCTCTCTGTTTTGAATTTGCGTCTAGATTCTCTAAAGATGCTGGTCCTACCACTGATTCTGCTTCACCATCTGAACAAGAGCTGGGGTCGTCTCCATGTGGTACACCGAAATGCGATCGTAGTCTTCATGATACTGTAGCCCATACTCACTTACTATTGCATCCCTTTTTCAATCTTCAAGAGCCAAACATGGAAGTATCCCTGAATATTTTCAATTGAGCGCATCCGCAATGACGTTAGCTTTCCCGGGATGATATTACAATACAAAATCGTAATCCTCCATGTATTCTATCCATCTTTGCTACCTCAAGTTCAATTCCCTCTGAGTAAACAAATACTTTAAGCTCTTGTGGTCAGAGAAAACCTGAAATGTCGCTCCATACAAATAACATCTCTAGATGTTCAACGCACGAATCATTGTCGCGACCTCTAAGTCATGAGTAGGGTAATTTTGTTCATGAGGTCGTAACTGCCTTAATCCATATGCTACTACCCGTCCATGCTGCATCAACACACACCCAAGTCCACGTCCTGAAGCATCCGTATAAACCTCGCATGGCTCATCACTGCTAGGAATGATCAACACTGGAGCTTAAGTCAACCAATTCTTCAACTCTTGAAAAGCGAACTCACATTCTTCGTTCCACTTGAACCTGACATCCTTCCTAATCAACCTCGTCAACGGTGCTGCTATCTTTGAAAAATCTTTCACAAATTTCCTGTAGTATCTTGCAAGTCCCAAGAAGCTACAAATCTCTGCCACATTCCTCGGTCGTTCCTAATCCACTATGGCTTCTATCTTTGATGGATCCACTGAGATACCATGCTCGGAGATAACATGACCTAGAAATTTGACCTCTGTTAACCAGAACTCACACTTTTTCTTCTTGGCATACAACTGATGTTCTCGCAGAGTCTGAAGCATGATCCTGAGATGCTGCTCATGCTCCTCCCAAGTCTTAGAATAAACCAAGATGTTGTCAATGAACACGATCATGAATTGTTCAAAGTAGGGCCTGAATATCCTGTTCATCAAATCCATGAAGGCTGCCGGAGCGTTCGTCAATCCAAACGACATCACCAAAAATTCAAAATGTCCATACCGAGTCCTGAAAGCTATCTTAGGAATGTCCTCTTCCTTAATACTAAGTCGATGATATCTTGACCTCAAGTCTATCTTTAAGAAGTACCCCAAACCTCCCAACTAATCAAATAACTCGTCAATCATGGGTAGAAGATACTTATTTTTCACTATGACCCGATTCAACTGTTGATAATCTATGCACAACCTGAGAGTTCCATCATGTTTCTTTGCAAACAAAACCGGTGCTCCCCACGATAATGTGCTATTCTAAATGTATCCCTTATCAGCAACCTCCTGAAGTTGCTTTCTGAGTTCCTGAGTTTCTGCCAGTGCCATCCGGTAAGGTGCTATGGAAATCGGTGCTGTTCCTGGAAACAATTCAATACCAAACTCGATTTCTCGATGCGGTGGTAATCCTAGTAGCTCATCAGGGAAGACATCCTTAAATTTATCTACCACTGGAATCATTGCATGTCCTTTCGAAACACTAGGCTCTCCTTCCAAATTCATGAGAAAGGCATAGCAAGCTGCGTTCTTCCGCGCTCCAAGACACGTTCTTATAAGGACGCTCACTCATCAATCGATCACCACCACCCTGGTAAGTGATCACCGTCCCCTTATCGGACATAGGGTTACTTTCCTAAGTTGGCTGTCCACTACTGCACTGTATCCAGATAACCAATCCATTCCTAGAATTACATCATATGATCTCATGGGGATTACAATTAAATCACTTTTCAAAATCTCATCCCCAATCTTTATTTTACAAGCTTTACAAATACTATTCACACACACCCGCCCCAAGGGTGAAGCTATGACTAAGGGTTCACCAAACTCTTCTATCTCTAATCCCAAGGCATGTACAAAAGAGTTTGAAATGAGAGAATGAGTGGCACCAATATCAAATAACGCGTGTGCTAAAAACTGAGAAACCATAATCGTACCATCGACAACTGCGTTACTAGTTTGGACATCTGAGCTCCCTGATGTCATCATATGAACCTGTACTGAAGCCTTCCCTTTTCCTCTACCAACACTACTAGATCCTGGGTTAGCTAGTGAATACTGCTGCGATGATGGCGACTGCACGCTGGCTGTACTCGGCGCTCGATACTGAGGGACGTTACACTGAAAGTTCTATGGTTGGTGTCCTTGCGCTGAATATGGCAGTTGTTGAGAAAAGGATGCTCTTCTCGCCGCTCCTCTAAGGTTCTCCTGACGTCTTGGCTCGATTCTCACAGTACTGTGCGTAATCATTTTCCACTGATATTGCTGATAACATAAGCTCTCCAAAGTTCCTAAGTCACAAAGCAACTACCTACCGTTGAATAGGGGCTTTGAGTCCGTCTTGGAATTTGATGCACTTCTTACGCTCTGACGCTACTGCAGAGGGAGCAAACCTAGCCAATTTATTGAACTTTGCTTTATATTCCTGAACTGACATATCGCTAGAATTCTACCGCCTTTTGATCCCTATATCCTTGTGGAAAATAGCGATCGTAAGACAGCTCCTCGAACCTATCCCAACTGATGTCACCATTGTTCTCCAGGTGTTTCACTTGCTTCCACCAAGTGTTAGCACCACCTTCAAACTTATATGCCGTAAATTCCACACGATACTCTGCTAGCACACCGAGAGTATCCAGATGCTTTACGATCGAATCTAACCAATATTCTGCCACCTACGGGTCCCCATTTCCATCGAAAGTTGATACAGATGCACGTCAAAATTCCTTAAAGTATGAATGCCGGTGACTAGCCTCGAAATCTTTCGGTCTTGCCCTTGCTACCATCTACCGAAATACAGCAAACATGGCCCTCATCATGCCCTCATCATTTCCAAACTTGGCATCAACTATCGAGCGTCATCTAGGTGCCATTCTCTCACTTTTGAAAATAAATTTTTGGACTGTCAATGGTATTTCATTATCATACCTATGTGTACACAATTTTCAAGGTTCATAACCTGGAGCTCTGATACCATTCTGCCACGTCCTAGGGTGCAGGAGGTGACGTGGTATATTAATTAAGTTAATTAAGTGGAAATTTAGTTAAAAATTAGGTTTTAGAATAATTTTTAATAGAAAAATGTGATAATTTTAAAATCGTTTACTTAAGTAAACAGTTATAATTATTTGAACAAATGAAATAATGAAATAAACAATTAAGAAATAGTAAAAACAATCAAAATATGAGGTGAGGCGAAAATGGGTCTCACTGGCCCACATCTTGTACACACACACAGTACTGACAATATTACAATACAACCACAACCAAAATAAAAGAGAAAGTTAAGATCTTACAAGCCTTGAATTTTTATAATATAACCTACCTAAATCTTTTGTTAATCGCAAGTTTGGTCAGCGGACTCTTCTCCGATCCTAAGCTAATATCCACCTAGGGATAAGATTTTAAAACAAATAAAACGTAAGCGAAAGGCTCAGTAAGACTATAATTTTGAAAATATTTAACTTTAAAAGAAACTTCGTTAATCAAATAAATACATAGAAAACAAACTAAAACAAAAAAATAAATAAATAAATGAAAATTTAATAAAAGCTTTATCTTACCAAAACAGTTTAAATAGGTCGACTAGAAAAATACCATTTTCTTTTCTAGGGCAAACCATATGTAATTCACTACCGTAGTGGCCTAGCTGGGTTTCGGGACCTGCCCCCAAGGTTGCATACTGCATGACCCGATCTCTGATATGGCATCATGCCCCAAAATATATATATACATATATATCTTTTCATGATTATTAAAAATCTCTTTTTACCAAATACAATCATTTACATTCATTATGATGTTTATTATGAAAAATTACCTCAAATCTACCATTTATGAAATTAATCAATAAAAATATATTTTCAACCAATGATTTGAAAACTTTTTGTTAAAACTTCCTTTGAGGCCAAAACATTTAAAACTAGCTACCAAGGAAGGGGTAGAAGTCCTACCTCAATACTCGTGCCGATGTTCCACACCGTAATCCTGATCCGCTATATGTTAGCTCCGCGGATCCACGCACAACCTCAAATACAAACTAGGTCTTTTAGTATCTAACCCAAGACATCCTACGTTATTAAATCATCTCATGGTGTCCTAGCATGCCGTTTAGGTTTATAAAATTATTTTATAATGTTGGAATTTCAATCGGGGTTCAAAATAGTAAAAACGAATGAAAAATCACAAAATATCATCATGCCCGATCGGCCCGCCGGTCGTCCTGGTTCAGCCCGCCGAACTACACAGGTCGGCCTACCGGAGGTCCAAGTTCGATCGGCCGAACTTTCTCAGGTTCGGCCTGTCGGTCGGATGAATCTGGCCTGCCAAGTTCGGCCTGTCGGTCGGATGAATCTGGCCTGCCGAACATATGAATCCGGCCTGCCGAACATATGAATCCGACCTGCTGAACACGAAGTTTGGCCTGTCGATCTGGAAAAATTTTAGAATTTTCCAGGCATGGGTCTTGGCCTTCCCGAGCCCAAATCTTCAATTTTAACCTGTTTTCTCAATTCTCAAGCTTGGGTAATGATCATAAACAATAGAAAAACATAGTAGTTTGCTTTCTAATGCATTAAAACAAGTTTTAAACAAGATTTTTGGAAAAATTTGAAAATGAGAAAAATTTGAAAAAAATGAAAAATCTTGATTCAAATCCGTTTTTTATGGAACAAAGTTTGTATTCTAGCTAATCTAAGTTCATCTAACCTAGATTGAAGGTTTTCTAAGCTTAGAAAAGCTTAGATTTCAAAATGCAAGAAAATTTGAAAAATTGAAAAAGTTTTGAAATTTTGAAAACTAACATTGGATTAAGCTTTGATTCGAGTTTGTGGTTGCTCAATTGTGTTCCTGAACCTTCAATCCACTAACCCGAAGTTTGAAATCAAATTTTGGTTGAAAATTTTTTAGAGAGAATGAGAGAGAGAGTGAAACCGAGGGAAAGAGAGGATTGAGAGTGAGTGAGAGTGAGGAAGAGTGAGAGAGAGTGAGATTTGTAAAGAGAAGGGAAGCAGTTTTCAATACCACGTCCGGCACGTGGTTTTCCAAAGTGGGACGTGTTGGTCATTTGATAAATTATTTTGTTTCAAATTTCAAATAACAATTAGAAATAATTAAGAGTAATTAATAAAAATTATTTAAAATAACCAAAAATAACATAAATTTAAAAATTTCACAAAGTGATCAAATTAAGCTTAAAATATTCATTATGGCACACTAATCCACCATTTTATATTCTAATAACGTTTAATAAATTTCAGAGTGTTACAATGGTCCTTTAAGGGAACTAAAAGCTAGCGAACTCCTAGTCAGTGAATCCTGTCAAGAAGTTAAGATGACTAAGAAACCTTTCTCAGTTAAAGGTACAAAAGCCAAAGAGCCTCTTAAGTTAATACATAGTAATGTATATGGACCTTTAAATGTCCATGCAAGATGCAGATATGAATATTTCGTCATGTTTATTGACAACTATTCTAGATATGGTTATGCTTACCTAATGCATTAGAAATTCAAAACTTTTGGAAAGTTTAAGGAATTCTGAGCTAAACCTAAAAAACAATTAGGAAAGAAGATTAATGTACTTTGATCGGATCGAGGTGATGAGTATCTAGACAAAGAGTTCACAAATCAATTGGCGAACAACATAATAGTTTTGCAACTAACTGCACCTAGAACGCTATAAAAAAAATGGTGTTATTGAAAGGAGTAATCAACTGCTACTTAATATGATGATATCAATGTTGAATTATTCTTCTTTACCTATATCCTTCTAGGGATATGCCTTAAGAACTGCAATATCTATTCTAAATTTGGTTCCATCTACGTCTATACCTAAGATGCCTCTAAAGTTGTAGAATGGCCGAAAAGCTAGTTTGAGGCACATCCATATATGGTGGTGTCTAAAACATAAGCTAAAGGCTAAGATCAGAAAGTTAAAACCTTGTTTAGAAGTATGTATCTTTGTAGGATATCCTCAAGGTATAAGAAGAGGTCTGTTCTATAGTCCTCAAGATAAGAAGGTATTTGCATCGACCAATGCCACCTTTCTTAAATTCAAACCAAAGAGCAAAATAGTTCTAGAAGAGTTACTTGCCAATCATATCAGCCTATAGCCGATAAGAGTTGTCATGGAGCTGACAAGAGTTGTCGAAGAGCAAAACAAAAAGACCACAACTTTTAGTCAAACACCTTTGGTGCTTTGTTGTAGTAGGAAGGAAATTAGATGACCTACTTGTTACCAAAAAGAAGCACAACTAGTTGTTGTGAGTGACAGTGAAGAAGATCCATTAAACTAGAAGTTGGCAACGGAAGATTCTAACAAAGAAAAGTGGCTGAAAGCCATGAAACTTGTGATGGAATCCATGTATTCTAACTCAGTTTGGGAACTTGTTGATCTTTCTGAAGGGGTAAAGCCCATTAGTTACAAATCGATCTATAAGACAAAGAAAGGAGTGGACACAAAAATAGAGACTTTTAAGGCGAGATTAGTAGCCAAAGGACTATGAAGACACTTTCTTCCTAGTTACTAAGCTAAAGTCCATTCAGATACTCTTATCCATTGCTAAACATTTCGATTACGAGATTTGGTAGATTGCTGTCAAGACAATGTTTCTGAATGGTTATCTTAAGGAAAGCATCTATATGGTGCAGCCAAAGGGTCTCACAGGTGAAGGCCAGGAGCAGAAAGTCTACAAGCTACAAAGGTCTATTTATGGATTTAAGTAGGCTTTTAGGTCTTGTCACATCAAGTTTGATGAGGTATTAAGTCTTATGGTTTTGAATAGAACCGGGATGAACCATGTATCTACAGGTACATATGAAGGTGGTCTTCTTAGTACTTTATGTGGATGACATCATGCTCATTGGAAATGACAAGGAATCAATGCTAGTAAAGGGATGGTTAGTTAGACAATTTCAAATAAAAGATTTGGTAGAGGCGAGCTATGTTCATAACATCCTGCATATATAAACATGATACTTGTCAAGTATAATATGCATAACTCTAAGAGAGGGAATTTGCCATCTAGGCATAGTATTTTTCTTTCTAAAGAGCAATGTCTTAAGACTCCTCATAAGGAGGACAACATGAATCATTTCCTTTATGTGAATGCAACATGATTTGTTTCTCTTATGCATCGATAATCGGAAGCCTAATGAGTGCTATGCATGTTCTAGACTTGACATCTACTATGTAATAAGGATAGTCAATATATTTCAATCAAATATCGGATTTGATCACTGGGTGGTTGTGAAGTGCATTCTCAAGTATCTTTGGAGAAAAAGAAACTACATAGTTGTGCATTCTGTAGGAGATTTGCCTCTCAACGGTTATACGAATTCTGATTTTTGATAAAACAAAGATGATCAAAGGTCGATCTCAGGTTGCGTGTCCACTTTTAGTAGTGAAGCTATTGTCTGAAGGAGTGTGAAACAACAATGTGTTTCTAACTCAACAACAGAGGCTGAATGCGCCACTGCTTGTGAAGCATCTGCGGAGCAGTTTGGCTCTAGAAATTCTTGACATATTTGGAAGTTTGTCCATATATGGAAAAGATGAATGGATTGTACTGTCACAATAGTGCAGCAATCGCAAATATTAAGGAATCAAGAAATCACAAAGGCATGAGGCATGTAGAAAGAAAGTATTATCTTGTTCAAGATATATATCATAGAGGTAACGTGATAGTATTGAAGATCACATTGGAAGACAACCTAGTAGATTCATTCATAAAGACCTTACCAGTTAAACTTTTCAAGAAGCATCTTAAGGGATACGAATTAAGAGACAAGTTTCATTTGCTTTAGGCAAGTAGGAGATTATTAGGATAGATGCCCATAAAGCATATGATGCTACATAAAGGACATATTTATAAATAAATAAAGTGAATTTATTCATTTTATTTGCGTGTATGTATTTTGAATATATAAATATCATTAAAATTTTATAATTATTTATGTGACCTTACAAATTATATATAACCATTATATACAAGAGGATAATATTTAAGGATGATAATTAAAATGGTAAATAACATAGAATTAATTATTTAATTAATTATTCAATTAAAGTATGAAATTTTTAATTAAGCGCTATTAGTGTAGGTCATTTCTATTAAGAATGGAATGGTATTATTCAAACTGTGAATGTAGCGAGTCTTTAAATAAGTGCATTATGCATAATGAGATTATGTAGGACTAGGACCTGATAAGATATGAGTTGCAAGTAATTTTCATTAAATATAGCAATTCTGATCACATCGACCAATGGGCATATATAAAATTAATCATGAGTTATTAACAGATTTCTACTTATGGATTTATGTCTTTTGTTCTACTTAGTACAGATTTGAGAATCAAATCTTATTCCTTGTATCTTGGAGGCATGATGAAGTAAGTGGTCGGAAATGTTACATTACAAGATGGAATCTATTCCTTCTCTAACAAGAAGCAGGTAAATAATTCTTTTGAGTATTAATTCAGGGATTGAATAATAAAAGTGCTCAATTCTGATTAAGTTCATAAATTTATTATTCATTATAGAATCAATGACACTCAACAATAAAGAAGTAATTAAAGAAGATAAAGGATATTACTTAGCTCTAATTATGAATAATTAATGAATGATCAACTTATATGAAATGACTATATCAAATGGATGACTCTAAGAAATGAGCAATTAAATATCTATAATTTCAAGAGTGTAATTCTAGGCATTCAGTGGAGTTACATTGGAATTAATAAAAGTGTAATATATTAATTAATATATTTTTTTATTGAAGATTGAAGCTATGAGTCCATTTGTCTTCTTGCCATCCTTGTATACACTAGTTGGATAAGTGAAATTATTAGTTTAATAATTAATTTAGAATTATGAAATTCTAAATTAAACTTCACTCAAAATAAATTAATTATGAATTAATTTATATTTATTAAATAATTAGATTATTTTAATGAATAAATAATTAATTTTGGAAGACACATATTGGATCCACTTTATGTGGCACCTAACCATTAGGGGAAAGTCCCTCGTACATATCAAAGCTTGTGTACAAAGTTTAGATATTTAGTATTTTCAATCTTGACTAAATGTGATTTAATTTAAATATAGAAAGTTGAATGTAGAGACAAATGAAATTAAGTAACAAGCAGATATTCTCTCTTCCTTCTCTCTGAATTAGTGCCACACATAGATGTAGTATTTATGTATGTGGTGCCTATCACACTATAGGAATAGGAAGCTTATGTTTTGATTTTTAATTAAATATTTGATATTAAATTAAAAATAAGAAGACTTTTCAAAATTTATTAGCTCTCTTCTTCTTAATAAATAAAGGTATCCTCTATTCATTAAGGACACACTTGTAACTTTAAGTGATATTGAAATTATTCTACCAAATTCTCCACTTTAGTAGGCGTGTAAGAGAGATAGAAAGAGTGAAAAAGTGTTTTTTATCTCGTGCTCCATTCTTCTTATATGTTGAGATTTACAGGTGACTTAAATTAGTTGAGTGACCTTTTAAGATCGATATTCCTTCAACGCCTACATTCTCACCCATACATGTGTCAAGGTCTAGTGTCAAGGTCTAACGAGGAAGACGATGGTTTTGTCTTAAAGAGAACGTCCTTTACAAACCGCTTATTTCTGTTTTTCTCTAATCAATCTGGTAAGTAAAGTATTTATATATTTATTTATAAGTTAAATTAATATAATATATAACGTTTTATAAATGTTTTGAGAAAATTTTTATTATACACGATCCACACCACATCCACATTTTTGTTATATTTTATGAAAAATGTTTTCCAAAACTGACATTTGATCTATCAAGGAAAGTATTCTCACTACTCGTAAGTAGACTTGGGCACCAATCCAGAATCAAACAGACCAATTTTACTATTACAATATTAATTAGTTCTTCAATTGATAATCGGAGCCAACCAATGCAATTCTGATCCAACCACGAGACTTCTCCAACCTCCATATTTATTCACATTTTTGCATGTCTCCTTCAGATCTAGATATTTTTAAGCTAAAATAATTTAAAACACACAAAACAAAATAAGAATAAAAATTTTGTAATTTTTCACAAGTTAATTAAAAACCAAATCAAAACAAATCATTCATAAGCGGTTTTAGCAGTTTGAGATTGAAATTAAAAAAGTTTTGAGTACATGCTTATAAAAAAAATTTCAATATTTGACAAAAAATTACAAACTGTCTAAAAGCGCCTATTCAAAGTTTTAATACAAACCAATAATCAAACTAAATAGCTACTATAATACAAATCCAAATCCACTAACCAAATTTTGTTTGTATCTATAATTATAAATTATAAACCAACAACTAAATTAAAGAGTCAAAACTACAACTAAATAATACAAAACAATACAATTACATTTTAACCAAGATTAAAGTTTGCCAATGGTGTCAATAAACCTCTCCTCATACCAACATCCTTATTTATATATATAGAACCTCTTTAATAATCAATGAAAACAAAAATTATGTAAAATAATAATAAAAATTAATCTTTATAAAAAATATTTGAAACATAAAATTTTTGTATATATGGTAGTTTGGAGGGTGGTTTTGGAGTTAATATAGAAAACCACTCAAAATCTAAAAGCAAAACTTGGCAAATTAGTTCGATTTAGTTTGGATTAGGTAGTTTAAGCAAGTTGATAGGTTTCTTGAACACCTCTGGTAACAACCTAATAAATGACAATGAAAGTATTTATAGGTCTTTTATTCACTCCAAATCAAGTGATCGCTACAACAATTATTGATGGTTCTTAAGATATATCGGTCTTCATGTTAGCACCATTAATTTTAACATGCTATCAACAAAAAAAAAGGTTCTTAAACATTATGGCAAATTTAAACATTCTATTTGGTATATTATACATTACACTTTAACTAATATTCACAACATTGGAATTCAAAAAATCAAAACACTCATGAAAAGGAATAGATTTAAAAGAGTAAATTGTACTACTGTAACCCAAACTATTCGTTTTTTACATAATATACTTCAAACTTTAAATCTTGACCAAATTTACCTTGAATTTTGAAACTATTAACAATTAAGATCTAATAGCTAAACTACTATTAGTCATTGGCAATTTACTCGATCTAAAAATATAAATCATTAACTTTATAAGAAAAGTGTTAAAATACTATAAAATTACGTCATCATTACCAAAAAAGTAACCGTACATTTAAAAGGACAATAGTGCCCAATAAATGATTAAATAACTGCAATTTTTCCAAGTCAATTCCTCTAATTTATATATGATAACAGGTTGCACTACAATTACTACCAAAAAATAGAAAGTAAATGAGGCACCTAGGACAATTTTTAGCCTAACCACACATCATTATGGTGTCTAATTACCTAATTAATAATAGATAAAATTTCCATCTAGATAGATAAAAACAAAATCATATATATATATATATATTAAAGAGGCAATCTCTTGAAGGATAAATTCACTCTTCAACCACTAAGGGACAAATTTGCACTTCAACTTCTTTATTGCTTTTTTTTTTTTTTTTTGCTTTCTTAATTTTTTTAAAGTGTATTTTCTCAACTTCTTTTTCTTTTTTAATGTAATCATATATTAAATATATATCCAAAAGAAAATGTATTTATTTTTTAATTAACCTTTTTCAGCCATCATTGAGATAATATACATTTATTGATTTTTTTAACCATCATTTTATATATGTTAATTAAATTCACATCTTTCTATTACAATTATTTCAAAATTTTTATATTGTTCTTGAATTTTAAAAATGATTGAGTTCTTACAATTAATCATATATGTCTATCTATGTATGAAAATGTAAACCCTATACATGTTGAACTTCTTGTCTAAACGTAAGTTGAATTTTTTTTAACTATTTGCCTTATTAATTTTACAATGATGGATGATTAAAAAAATAACTTTTTATACTTAAGGATTGAACAATCGATATTTCCACTGATATTTTCATAAAAATTTTAGTGTTTTACAAAAAAAAAAATCATAAGAGATGAAAAAAAATGTTAACAAGAGACTTGGCCATGCCTAAGATGCATCCCTTGTACTTGGGGTGACAATTTGTGTTAATGGGTCGTATTCATGTCAATCCATTTTTTAATCTTGTCTAAAAACATCAACCTAAACACGACCCATTTATCAAACGTGTCAAAACATATCAATCCAAACATGACCCATTTAATAATCATGTCAATCCATATAACCTGTTTAATTTATCAGTTGAATAAATAATTGATATAACTATGACTTATTTAATATGATTATGAAATACATAACAGATTTATTGGTTAATTTATCATTTATTTTTAGATTACCTCTAAATTTTAAAATTCGTAATATTTGCATTCAATAAAAGCAAGTAAAGTTTTTTTTATGCATTATATAAACTTTCACATTATACCATATATAATTAAGTTTCAAATCATATATATAGTTAATTATATAAATCTTGTTAAGATAGTCAACCCTAACTTAACTCATTTAATAACTGTGTTAATTATGTTAATCCGTTGTTGACCTAAACTTATTTATAGTAAACATAAATCCTCTAACTTCGTGCAGGTTTTGTATGTATTTTAGTTTGATAACCCAAATTGTCACCTCTACTTGTACTAATATATATTTATATATACCATGATATCCTAAGTGATTTTTTAATATAAAAGTATAATTTGTCTCAAATCTAGTGGAGTCTATGAGGTTTTTTATTTCTTTCTTTCTTTCTGTTTTTTTTTTTTTTTTTTTTTGGAATTCAAAGCTAAAGAAATTCAAAATCTACACCTTATTCTAATTTCCACTACGTACGCATGTGGTACCTTGATAGACATAGATTTGTTCCCAGCTGCGCGTGTACTCAACAACGATCCAAAATTAGGTGAGTTTCAATTTTTCACGGGGAAAGCGAGAGAATACGTTGTTTTATCTTATCCAAAGTTGCTCTCAAAACGAAAAAGATAAAAACAAAATATGAAAGAAAAAAACAAACAAAATAATGTGACCCATTGATAGGGTTGTTCTCATGCATGTATGAATTGTAATATGGCACAAGCATCAATTTTAGTAGCTTTGTGCAACTTACAAATACAAACTTTGAATAATATTGAAAAAAAAAAAGATTAAAATTTTTTATTGTTGAATTTTACCGATAAAAAGGCCAAAAATTTAAATAGTTCAGTTCAATTTATGTACTGTCCAATGGCTGAAAATCAATTACCTCCACTATTTGACCAGAAAAGACCGGTCATATAGGACATATATATTATTTGATAAAGTAACTCTAGCTAAGTGGTGTGAGAGTGCCTCAACTTGGTTTTGAAACCAAAAATAATAAAAACAAAAGAAGCAGTAAAACGTGTCGAATAAAAATTTTAAAAAAAAATAGCCATACTGTATTAATTATATCAATTAATATATAAATGAATACTAATTTTACTGTCATCCAATAAAGTCGATAATTTGATCGTTAAAAAAAAAATTTTTGATTCCACAACTCTTTTACACTTAATCTCTAGATTGTGTGAACGGAAGTGTGAGTATCAAAGGTTTAAGAATGAATCATACACTCATGGTTTTTGGACCTTCTTATCTTCTCAACACATGAGAGAGCAAATGATGATTATAGAGAAAACTTTTCTTTAGGCTTTTTCTCTCTAAAACTGAGACGAAGAATTGAAATTTTTACAAAAGGCTCTATTTATAAATGCATGAGAGAAGTCCTTTCGTAATTAGATTTAATTATATTAATAATTTAAAGAATTGGGAAAGTTATATCCATTTTCTTATTTATTTATTTATTTCTTTATATGATTTAGCTCACCCACGTGAATAATCCCATGGTTGGTTCCATACTCACCCAATAAGAAAAGAAATTCGTTTGCCATACTCAATCCCATTTCAAAATTTAAATATTTAAATAAAATCATTTTATTAAAATATTTATGAATTTATAATAGGAATCTTTCCAAAATTAGAAAGCTTATAGAATAAGTTAGCACAGCACATAGCATTCCCCACGCTAGGCGCCATACATGATGGTCCCACCTACACTGTGTCATGTGTATTGATAATTAATAAATTCATATCCAATTCATTCATTCAGAATTATGAACATAGCATAGAGAACTATGGGCATATAATTTCCAGCTCTAATAAAATTAGTATTAATTTATCAATTTTATTAATTCTAAATTTACTCAACTCAAAACTTAAAATTGCACTCTTGAAATTATAAATATAATTTATTCAAAATATTGAATCGTTCATTGATATAGCCATTGTATATAAATAGATCCTCTACAAATAATTCATAATTAGAGATAGGTAAAATCCGTTAACTTTTCTACTTATTTCTTTATTCTTGAGTACTATTGATTCTTTAACGAACAATAAATTCATGAACTTAATCACAAATTTAAATGCTCATATTATTTAATACCCGAATCAATAATCAAGAAAATTATTTATCTACTTCTTAACGTTCATGGCTACTTTTTTACCTATGTATCAAAAATACAGGGGATATGTAACACTTTGATTTTTAATTCAGTATAATTAGTGTGAAAATGGTAAATTAGTGTGCTATAATATAAGTTTGAACTTAATTTAACTATTGTGTAATATTTCCAAATTAATATTACTTTTAATTATTTTTTTAATAACTCTTTACTATTTTTATTGTTATTTTGAAATTTTTTTGGAGCAAAACAATTTGTCAAATTCTTGATATATCCTTCTTTAAAAACCATGGGCTGAGGACAGGGTTTAATATGAGGAAAGCTACCCCTTCCCCCTTCATTTATTTCCTCTCCCTCTCCTTCCCTCCTCACTCTCTCTCTCTTTCTCTTCCCATTTCCCTCTCTCTCTCTCATTTTTTATTTCAAATAAAAAATTTAAGCTAAGCTTCGATTTTTAGTGGATTGGAAGCTCAAAAATACGATCGCACATCCACAAACTTAGCTTTAGGCCCAAATTTTAAGGTCAGTTTAACTTTTTTTAAAATTCAAACTTTTTCTTTAAACTCTCAATTTCTTCCAAATGTTGTAATCCCAATTATGTGAGCTTTTGAAACACTTAATCTAACTTAGTAAGACTTAAATCATCTAGAATCTAGGTTTGATTTGATGAAAAACGGATCAAATTAAGTTTTTCCTTTTTTCTCATTTTCGGTTTTCTTTGAAATTTTCCTTATAAATCTTGTTTAAAATTGTTTAAATGTGTTCTATTATGTTTTTTACCATTTATGAACATTACCCATGCTTGAGAATTGACAAAACAGGTTTAGATTGAGATTTTGATCTCAAAGAGGCTGAGACTAGAAGTCTCGGGTCCCAGATTTTTTCAATTTGGCAAGCCGATCTTAAACACGATGGGCTAGACTCACAAGTTTGGCATGCTATATTCATATCATCGGCAGGACGAACTTGGGAAAGTTCGATAGGCTAATCTTGCATGGCCAATAGGCCGAACTATGTAGTTCAGCAGGCTGGACCAAGGAATTTGGCAGGCCAACTAGCCATAGGAAAAATGGTTGTTTTTCACCTGTTTTCAATATTTTAAACCCAGATTGAGAATTTAAACTTTATAGTATGATTTTACGGACATAAATGGCACACTAGGGCACCATTAGATAGCCTAATAATGTAGAATATCTTAAGCTAGATATTAATAAACTTAGTTTCCATTTAAGGTCATTCGTGCTTCCATGGAGCTAATGTATAGTGGATCTGAACTGCGGTGCGAAGTCACGATACAAGATATCGAGGTAGGGCTTCTACCCATTTCTTTGGTAGCTAGGTTTTTAAATGGTTTTAGCCTTAAAGATTCTTTCAAAATGTTTTCAATAAATGACAAAATGTTTTAAATATTTTCAAAGGGGGCCCTTGGCCACAAAATGATTTCTTTCAATTGGATTTTTAAGAAATGATTAAAATGAATTTTTTAGTATTTTTTATTACTTGTCTAGGAATGAATGCTCATAGTGAATGTAATTAAGAATACTCGATAACATAGGATTTAAATAATCATTAATACATATAAGGGCATGATGCCATATTCAGAGATCAGGTCGTGTAGAGTGCGACCTTGGGAGTAGGTCCTGAAACCCAACTAAACCACTGTAGTGGTGACATATATGGTTTACCTAAGAAAGACAATATGATTCCTTCTAGATGAATAAAGAATAGTTTTTGTAAGAGCGATTTAAATGAATTGTTTGTTCATTTATTTATCAAATTCTATTTTCCTAAATACTTTTCGGAATATGAAATTTTTATATTTGAATTAATGCTTTCTAAATTTTAGTCCTATTGAGCCTTCCACTCACATTTTCTTTATCTATTATCAAACCTTTCCCTTAAGTGGATTATAACTTAGGACCGACTGTGAGGCAAAAGGGCAAACACATGAGTTTTTGGAATTCTGTTTAGGTTATTTCTTTATTTAAATCAAGGCATATAATATTTAAACTTTTATCTCTTATATTGGATTGTGATTGTAATTGTAATATTTTATTATCAATACCACATATGTGCACTAATGTAGGTCTGGTGGGGCCTAGCTTTTGTTCTTCTGTCTTTGTTATTTTATTTTATGATTAATTGTTTTCAAATGAACAATAATAGCTTTAAAAGTCTTTTTGAACTATCACGTTTTTCAAAATAACCCAATTCATTTAATTGGTGTTTTTAATCAAAAATCTACTTTAATTAACTTAATTAATCTACCCTGTCACCATCCATACTTCAAGGCATGACAAAATGGTATCAAAGCCCTAGGTTATGGACCTTGGGAATCGTACACACATAGGTACGACAATGAAAAGCCTCTGGCAGTCCAATTTTGTTTTTAGAAACTGAGAGAATGGCACCTAGCGTCATCCAGCTATGGCTGACGCAAATTCTATGAATATGGGAAGCATGGTAAAGGCTACATTTGTCGCTCTTCAATAGATGGCAATAAGGACTAGACCTAGAAGTTCTAAGGCAGGTGGCCGGCATAGGTGCTTTAGGGAGCTTCAGCATGTGTCTATCCCAGCTTTTGATAGAAATGGGGATCCGTAAGTAGCTAAATATTGGTTAGACTCAGTACTATATCTAGTGGAATTTGTAATTTATAAGTTAGCAGACAATGTTGACACCTGGTTAAGCAGCAAAGCATCTGAAGAATGATAGGAATATCGGTAGGGAAGGATTCAAGGAATTGTTCTATAAGCATTATTTTCCACAAGGATATAGGGACTAAAAGAACATCGATTTCTACAAGATGGGATAAGGTGACATGATGATTCGAGAACACGAGCTAAAGTTTGATTAGTTGGCTAAGTACAGTTCGTCGTGGCTTCGAACGTGAAAGGTGTATCA
Source organism: Artocarpus hirsutus (assembly GCA_946598075.1). Classification (NCBI taxonomy): domain Eukaryota; kingdom Viridiplantae; phylum Streptophyta; class Magnoliopsida; order Rosales; family Moraceae; genus Artocarpus; species Artocarpus hirsutus. Next base: position 54,128 of record CAMOHE010051273.1, read on the forward strand.
AGTGCCAAGAAGGGTTTAAGATATCCACTCGATGGCAACTAGTAGCCTTGCGACTTCAAAGTTTTGGTAAGTTAGAGTCGTCAGCTTTGTCGATAGGAAAATATTACGCTCTCTACTATAAGGATCAGGCGAGAACATTAGGAAGACCCTAGTGGAGCAATAGGAGAGGTAGCGATCGCCAAGCTCAAGTAAAGAATCGATCTAGTAGTGTAGCAATATAAGCAACAGATCATCCAATAGCAAATGAAGCAACCCTTGTTATCTGTGCCAATAGCTGGGATGCATCAGGAGGAGCTACCCAATAAGGAATGCTCAACCAGGATCTTAGACCAAAGAGAGTGCAAGCCATCAGTCTCAACCTTAGTCCTTACCTCCACCTCAGTAACTTTCTCAGTTTCAACTTCATCAATTTTCTCCGTAGTTGTATCGACTGATAAACCCAAGATGTAGCAGCACTAGCAAACTCTAGTTCGAGTTTATGCCATAACTTCAGGAAGTTCGGATACTCAAACCAAGAACATAAAAGTTGACGATATGGTTTCAGTTTCTTAGTCTTTAGTTTTGATTCTTTTTCATATTTGTGCCATTTATTCTCTCATTTCGAGTTCATTTGTGCATGCCTTGGAATTAGGAATAGAGGAATGAACCCTTGGTAAATGCCTCACCCTTATGGCGGGTGTGTGTGTGAACCATATATATAAACCTTGTAAGATAATGATTAAGGATGAGACTTTAGGAAGTAATTTGATTATAATCCCCATGAGTGCTTATAATAGATCTTAAGGATGGACAAGTTGTTCAGGTAAGGTGCAACAGTAGGTTGTTACATTAGGAAGGTAACTCTAGTGGTTGATAGGGGAATGACGATCATTTACCAGGGTGGTAATGATTGAGTAATGAGTAAATGACTCATGGAGACATGTCTAAGTGGATGAAGAAACTTAGCATACTTAATATACTTCTTTAGGATTCAGGAATGGAATCTAATGTCGCAGGAAGAAATGTAACAACATCTATGGCTGATGAGTTTGATGGTATCTTCCCAACGAGTTACCTAGATTAGCATTGCATCAAAAGATTAAGTTTGGTATCGAGTCATACCCGGGGACCACTCTGATTCCTATAGCACCACATCGATTGGTGATGGCATAAATGAGGGAATTAAGGGAACAACCTTAGGAACTTATAGATAAAGGATACATTTAGGGTAACGTGGGAGGCACCAATTTCATTTACCAAGAGACATGATGGTGCGCTCAAGTTGTGCATTGATAATTGACAGTTGAATCAGGTCACTATGAAGAACAAGTATCTATTGCTCAAGATCAGTGGGTTGTCTGGCAGGTCAGGAGACTCCCGATATTTCTTAAGGATAGATTTACAATCCAAAAAGCACCAGATGCATGCCAAAGAGGATAAGTTTCTAGGGCATATCATCTCCAAGTAAGGTATCTCAGTGAGCCTATCTAAGGCAGAGGCTATAATATGGTAAGGACAACCAAAGGACGTGGCTGAGGTTTGTAGCTTTTTAAGACTTGCCAGGTACTATAGGAAGTTAGTGAAAGATTTCTCAAAAATAATGTCTCCATTGACACAGAGATTAGGAAAAGTGTTAGGTTTGAATGGGATGAGGAAAGTGAATATGCTTTCCAACAGTTGAGAAATCGATTGACAACCACTTCTGTGTTAACTATATTGAGCACTAACAAGTTTTATGAGCTTTACATTAGTGCAGCAGCACGAGGACTTGGTTGTGTGTTGATGTAGCAAGGACGAGTTATGACTTATCGATTGCAAGAGTCAAGGCCTCGTGAGCAGGATCAACCTACACACGATTTAGAGCTCACCGTAGTGATTCACGCTTTGGGGATCTTGAGATGCTACTCGAATAGAGCGATATTTTAGGTTTTCTTAGGTCACAAGAGGTTAAGGTATTTGTTCACTTAAAGGAATTTGAATTGAGGCAATGGAGATAGATGGAATATATGGAGGACTAGAATTACTTGCTGTAGTATCATCTAGGTGAGACGAACATGGTTGTAGACACACTCAGCAGGAAGTCTTCTAGGATTCTAGCATGCCTGGCACTAGAAGATTAGAGGAGAGATGCTGCCATGAACGAGTATGGTCTATCATACCATGAAGATCTCGATCATACCAATGTATCATGTGGGATCAGCTTCAACACTTGTTCAGGTGATAAAGCAGACTCAATGGCAGGACTAGCACCTTTAAGGGATGTGGACGTGAACACATAATGGGGAGTAGTTTAAAGAATGAAGGAATTCATGCAAATGGATCGTTACAATCTCAAGGGACATCTGGCAATGTCTACGCTTGAGGGAGTGGGGAAGGCTCTGATGGACGAAGCCCTCAAGTCTTAGTTCGCTATTCATCCAGGGAGTACGAAGATGTATCACAATTTGCAGAGGCAGGACTAGTGGAGAAGTATGAAGAAAGGTGCTCAAGAGTATGTAGTCAAGTACATGGCTTGTCTCCAAGTAGCCACTGAGCATCAAGAACTCACTGATCAGCTTCAGTTGCTTCCTATTCCAAGGTTGAAATGGGAGCTTGTCACGATGGAATTCCTCATCGGGTTGCTAAGGACAGAGTAAAGGCACTATACGATTTGGGTCATAATTGGCAGGTTGATGAAATTGGTGCATTTCATTTCCTACCTTTAGGTCATCATGTTCAAGATGAGTTCTTAGAGGAGTTTTCAGGGAGCTTTAGGCATAGACTTGGATTTCAATGTGGCTTTTCATCCTCAACCGATAGGCAGTCTGTACGGGTTATTCAAATTCTTGGGGACACATTACATGCATGTGTGTTGCATTTTGACAGGAATTGGAAGAGATATTTACATGTGGCAGAGTCATGCATAACAACAGTCAACAAGTAAGCATCAACATGACAACTTTCGAAGCACCATATGGACGGCCATGTCGATTGCAAGTGATTCCGGCTGGATCAAAAGACAAGATCATTATTGGACCTAAAGAAACACGTGAGAGCAATAAAAAGGTTACCGTGATTCGTGATCAGTTAAGAGTTGCTAAGAGTAGACGAAAGAGTTTTTGTGAATAGAAGATGCCGAACTCTAGAACCCAAGGTGGGGGATTCCATTTTCTTAAAGGTTTTACAATGTAGGTAAGTTTTGTGTTTCGGTGAGAACAAGGATTTTACGCTAACGTGTGTCGGATCATTCAAGATTTTGCAACGTGTTGAAGCAATCGCTTATCGCCTTGATCTTCTTTCCAAACTCTCATATTTATGTCGTATTTCATATGTGTAGATGCTTTGGAATGTCCAGCCAAGCCAAGCAAGATTGTCTCGATTCATGATATGTAGATTTAGGAAGACACGATCTACAAAGAAGTGCTGGTTTAAATTATCGATCGATAAGTGGTAGGTCTGTGACACAATGAAGTTCCATTAGCAAAAGTGGTTTGGCAGTACCACAGGGCTAATGAGGCAACCTAGGAATTAGAATCAACTATGCAGGAGTTGTATCAGTATCTATTTTGCTTTTGAGTTAGATTCTAATTTTGATGATGAAATTTTTTTTGGGAGTGGCGAGCTGCAACACCTTGATTTTTAATTTAGTATAATTAGTGTGAAAATGGTGAATTAGTGTGCCATAATATAAGTTTGAACTTAATTTAACTATTTTGTAATATTTCTAAATTAACATTAATTTTAATTATTTTTTAATCACTCTTTATTATTTTAATTGTTATTTTAAAATTTTTTTAAACAAAACAATTTCTCAAATGCCTGATATATCCTTCTTTGAAAACGATGTGCTGAGGAAAGGGTTTTATCTGAGGAAAGCTACCCCTCCTCCCTCTATTTATTGCCTCTCCCTCTCCTTCCCTTACTCACTCTTGCTCTCTTTCTCTTCTCCTTTCCCTCTCCCTCTCTTTCTCTCATTTTTTATTTCAAAAAAAAATATTTTAAGCCAAGCTTCGATTCTTAGCAGATGCGAAGCTCGAGAACACAATCACACATCCACAAACTCAGATTCAAGCCCAAATTTCAAGGTTAGTTTAACTTTTTTTCAAATTTCAAACTTTTTCTCTAAACTCTCAATTTCTTCAAAATGCTACAATCGAGTTATGTGAGCTTTGGAAACCCTTAATCTAAGTTAGTAAGACACAAAGCATCTAGAATCTAGGTTTGATTCGATGAAAAAGATCAAATCAAGTTTTTCCTTTTTTCTCATTTTTAGTTTTCCTTGAAATTTTCCTTGCAAATCTTGTTTAAAATTGCTTTAATGTGTTCTATTATGTTTTTTACCATTTATGAACATTACCATGCTTGAGAACTGAGAAAACATGTTAGGTTGAGATTTTGATCTTGGGGAGGCTGAGACTCGTAGTCTTGAGTCCCCAGATTTTTTCAGTTCGGCAGGCTAATCTTGAGCATCAACAGGCTGGACTCATGAGTTTAGTATGCTAGATTCATATCATTGGTAGGCCAAACTTGAAAAAGTTCGACAGACTGACCCTGCATGGCTGGTAGGCCAAACTATATAGTTCAGCAAGCCGGACCATGGAATTTAGTAGGCTGACTAGCCCTAGGAAAATGGTTGTTTTTCACCTATTTTCACTATTTTAAACCTAGATTGAGAATTTAAACTTTATAGTATGATTTTACAGACATAAATGATACACTAGGATACCATGAGATAGGTTAATAGTGTAGAATATCGTAAGCTAGATATTGAGGAACTTAATTTCCATTTAAGGTCATTCATGATTCTGTAGAGCTAATGTATAACGAGTTGAGACTGCGGTGTTAAGTCACAATGTAGGATATCAAGGTAGGACTTCTATCTCTTTCTTTGCTATGTAGGTTTTTAAATGATTTTGGTCTTAAAGATTTTTTTCAAAATATTTTCAATAAATGACAAAATATTTTAAATATTTTCAAAGGGGGCCTTTGGCCACAAAATGATTTCTTTCAATTTTGATTTTTAAGAAATGATTAAAATTAATTTCTTTTTTCATTACTTGTCTAAGAATGAATGCTCGTAATGAATCAAATAATGAATATGTTTGAGAATACTCGGTAACATGAGAGTTAAATAATGATAAATACATACAAGGGCATGATGCTATATTCAGAGATCGGGTCGTGTAGAGTGCGACCTTGGGTTTAGGTCCCGAAACCTAGTTGGGCCCCCATGGTGGTGACATATATGATTTGCTCGAGAAAGACAATAAGATTCCTCTTGGACCAACAAAGAACCGTTTTGGTAAGAACGATTTAAATGAATCGTATGTTCACTTATTTATCAAATCTATTTTCCTAAATACTCTTCGGAATGCGAAATTTTTATATTCAAATTAATGCTTTTTAAATTTTAGTCCTACTAAGCCTTCTGCTCACATTTTCTTTATCTATTATAAAACCTTTCTTTTAGGTGGATTGCAGCTTAGGACCTACTAGGAGGCAAAAAAGGGCAAACACATGAGTCGTAGGAATTCTGTTTTGGTTATTTTTTTATTTAAATTAAGGCATGTATTATTTAAACTTTTATCTCTTATATTGGACTGTGATTGTAATATTTTATTGTTGATACCATGTGTGTGTACTAATATAGGTCTGATGGGGCCTGGTTTATGTTCTTCTATCTTTGTTATTTTATTTTATGATTAACTATTTTCAAATTAACGATAATAGTTTTAAAAAGTCTTTTGAACTATCATGTTTGTTAAAATAATGCAAATCATTTAATTGGTGTTTTTAATCAAAAATCTACTTTAATTAACTTAATTAATCCACAACATCGCTACCCATACTTCAGGGTGTGACAAGATAGCATTAGATTTTCGATTCCGTACTAAATAAATCAAAAGATATAAATTCACAAACAGGAGTCTTCTAATAACTTAAGATGATCATCTTATATATGACCATCATTCGATGTTATTAGAACTTGCTACATTTTAACAGAAATTATTTAGCCATTCATATCACGCCATGTCCCATCCTTACACGATCACATTTTGTACAGTGTACTTATTTAATTACTTGCTATATCAACAGTTTAGAAAAGGTCGTTCTCTTCTTAATAGAAATGAATTACAGATTCCATACTTTAAAATATTCAATTAGAATAATTAATTATATGCTAAGAAATTATTAAATATGATTCTCTTATATATAATACTTATATTATCCTAACAGTATATATGTTGGGAAAGAATCCCTTCATTTGTTGGTATTGGCCGGTTTTGGTCTTATCAACAGTATATGTGTGAGTAGAATATATATAATATGCAAAAGTTTGGATTGCATAGGATATCCTACATAACCACACGTGTATCACGTTGTATGATCGAAGTTGCATATTCCAACAGATTGGATTTGCTAACACAATCGGATGAAGTAAAGCTCAAGACGTGGTTGTGAATGATAGAAGAATGTTACTACCCAAAAAAAAAAAAAGAGTGGTCCAAAAATGTAACTTTACTTTGAAGAGCATCTTAACGAGTTAAATCGGTTGATGCACTTAATTTAATTTATCACTCTGGGACATACGCCTTAGTTTGAGATTGATTAGCTTTTGAAAGAAATTTCACGTTAAATTTATAGCAAAGAGAAGTACATCAAAATAAAACAAATAATGGTAAAGGTACATTACAAAAATAACAACATAAAGTTTTGAGTGAGGGTGTTGGGGGGGGGGGGGGGGGGCT